>CM064501.1:46092988-46285488 GCA_032716605.1 Paralithodes platypus
CTCCGTATCTTCAAAATACTCCTGGAGTACGTCTAGAGCTGCTGTATAATTGGCATCTGTTATGGGAAGTTCTTGATAAAGTCCAATGCAAAACCCCTAAGTTGACCCAACAAGTATGAACATTTATTTGCTGCAGAAATATCTAACCTGTCATGAACTAAACCTTTAAATTTGTCCCAAAAGGTATTCCAGTCAGATTGCCCATCAAATTTAGGTAAGGTTATAGGTGGCAACTTAAAGCTTTGTTGTCCCGGAGCCGCAATACCATTACTGGTACCATTACTCCCTGTCCCGGTAACTGTCTCTGTCGCCAAGGATTCGAACCCAGCTAGTTGATCCAAATAATTTTCACGGGCATTTGCATAGGCTTGCTGTAATTCCTCAAACCTTTCCGATTGTTCTGGTTTGATGCAAAAGTCCTCCAATTTATTGCAAGACTCTTCATAATTAGCCCACCGGGTTTTAAGATCTTGGATTTGAGATTTTAACAGCTCCCTTGGACAGGGGTCGCGTCTTTTTACCTCCTGGCAATTATTTAATGCTCTAGTTACCCAGCCTAATTTCCCCACCATAGATTTTCTCAAGAGTGTATCAGTCATTTTGGAAAATGGGTAATTATTTTCTGGACTATTATTAATGGTTATACTGAAGACTAATTTTCAACAATCAAAATTATATTTAGATATAGCCTAACACATACTCAATTTAGCTGTTAATCTTTAGCATTATATGCGTACCATTATTTGCTACAAATTCAGATGAATAATTAGTTGAAAACATTAAGTCCACAATATAATTTACCTAATACGTGGGAACGCTCGCTAGTAGGGGAGGGAATATATTTATTATTGAATTAAATGTCATATATGCTCCGTCCCGACCATTTAGCTGGTCTACTTGGTCTTTCAGACGCAGGTGACATTAACCCGGGAGCTGCGGGGAGACTCTTAAGAGTTCCCCCGGCGCACTGCGGGAAGACTCTTAAGAGTCAGAGAAAATAAAAATCAACTTTAAAAAAAAAATTTATATTTTTGTTTTTTTATTTTTTTTTTTTTTTTTGGCCCCTGGGCCATGCAAAATCTCAGTCCTCTACTCCTTCCCACTTTCCGCTCTCCTTCCGTTATCACCTATTTCCCTGTTATTCCCTATTCTGAGGTATATTTTCGTGCTAACATTAGAAACATTGAGGTGTGGTCATCACTGATAGCAGCGAGTGCAAAGAGAGAGAGAGTATCGATCGCTGTCTCAGTGCCTTGGGAAATTGGCGGGAAAGCAGATTGCCTAACCCATACATTATACAACTCGCGGCTATATCTCCGATTTTGACCATCCAAACGCTGTTTTCACTCGTTTTATTGTTTGTCAGGTAATACCACAACCATATAGGCGCATATGGATAAATATTAATGCTATTAATGGCACAATGTATTTTAGTGAGAAACACCTCACTACCGCACAGGGGAACTTTCCATTACCCCCATGCGCACGTCAGAGGTTAAAAGGACAGAAACATAAAATGGCCTAATTATCAAATAATAGGGAGAAGTTAGGTACAAGAATGAAGCTAAAGCTGTAAATATTAAGTTAATCATAGTTTCTTATCCAGATGTTAGTGGGACCTGTGGTAGTAGCATTTCTAAAGGGGGGGGGGGAAACGCATTTATTATTATTTGGTATATGCTCCGTCCCGAACAGTTACTGGTCGACCTAGTCTGCCAGACGCTGGCGACATTAAAGACAGACATAAAATGGTCTAAATAAGAAATATGGGGAAATTTAGGGACTGCAACGAAGCTCAATCTCAGAGTTTCACAAACGCCAGAGAACGCAACGTTGCAGACCCTCCTACTGTACCACAGGATTTAAACACCATGCGATTTTATCATTATTAATTGAAATGCCACTCACCCAAGGCCATCGCCTCACAGTTAGGGACCTCATAACGGCGGGGATCAATCTATGTCCCACAAAAACGACCTTAAACATTAGCCTGCCGCTGCAGCATAGCAGGGACCCTAACTGTTGAAAACTGGCCCTAACTCAACCCCTAGTCTATACACCGATCGGAATCCTCACTCGGGGCACCAAAATGTGGGGGATAATATGGCCAAAGGTTATCTCTTACCACACCAATCGAAATATAAAATTAATCAACATAAATAAAAATAAAGTCTGAGATCGCCTACCTTATGGTATGAACTATGGTAGCATATCTCTCAGGATGCCCTAACTAAATATTGTATAAATGGCCATATATATCAATGACTTAGCTATAACTAGGGTCCTGGTTTAGTTCAGAGGATTCCGGCTTCGGTAGATAAGGGTTATAGGTCAGGACTCCGGGCCGGGCGTGGGAATTGTGGTGGAACACTTCTCTACCGTTCATATGTTTACTAGCGTCTGATCAGAACTTCAATTTCCGACTCTTAAATAAACTATATATTAATTCGTTACCAAGGGTTCATTCCCTCTTCACGAAATCATATAAATAATTATCAGCATTTAAATTATATAATTATAAAGGTGAACATCGTTTCACAACGATTTAGTGAACATAATATCAAGATATTAACGACCCTAAAGCAAACGGTGGATCGCGTATGCGGTCGCGGGAATATTTAAACTGATCCTCTTTACAGTTCTTCTAAACTTATTTCTACAAGGTTTTATAACTAAATCAAGGTAATCTTATACAGTACTAAATTACCTAACATTAATTAATCTCTACAATATATACAATCACCGGGTTCTGGTAGGAAATTGTTCACTCTAGTGAGGTTACCCTATCGGAAGGTTGTTGCCAACATTCCCCAGATACCGGTGTAGTCAATTTATTTCTCACAACATTATTTGTACATAATAATGTTTCAACTTGACAAACATCCTAACATGAAGTTCACTTGTGAAACTGAAGAAAATAATAAATTACCCTTTGTAGATGTGCTTGTTGAGAAAAAGAATGACACTTTCATCACATGTGTATAGAAAACCCACCTTCACAGGGCTTACTACCAAATTCACTTCTAATATCCCCATCCAGTTTAAAAGAAATTTGATAGTCACATTAGTAACACGGGCATATCATATTTGTTCATCTTATTTTGCTCTGCATTTAGAATTCGAACACCTTCTGAACATTCTGAACCTTAACGGCTTCCCACTTGATTTCATTAACACTTATATCGGCTAACAGATCAATAAATTACGTTCATCACCCAAAGAAGATATGGCAGTTCCGAAAGCTATTATATATTTTACAATCCCTTTCATTGGAAAAAAATCCTTTGCCATAAGAAATAAAGTAACTAATCTATTTCGGGACTTCTATCCACAGGTGTCATTGAGAGTTGTATTTATGTCACAGAGTTCCTTGGGTAATTGTTTCAAGTTCAAAGACCGAATTCCCGAATCTCTGCAATCCTAAGTGGTGTATCTTTTCAAATGTAGTGGGTGTAATTCCACTTATATTGGACAGTCAAAGCGCCATCTCACTGCTAGGATTTCGGAGCATCGGGGTAGGTCATTCAGAACTGGTTTCCCTCTATCAAAACTTTCTCATTCGGCCATAAGAGAACAATCTGAAGCTTCAAGCCACCCAACACATCCTTCGGATTTCTCCATTCTTCACACAGCCGTAGACGACACCACACGCCTTCTATCCGAGTCTCTTTTATTTCAAAAACTACGCCCAACCCTGGGCACACACGAGACTTCCACCCCCTTACTTTGCTTCTAAGTATCTTGTGGTATGTTTTCCAGTTTTATTATGTAGGTTCTCTTCCATTAGTTCTATTTTCTTATTAGATATGTCTACATTCTATACTAATTCCTTAACCACACTCTACTTTAGTTTAATGTCTTCCTATATAGTTTTTTCCCCCTTTTGTACTATTTCAATGTGTTTTGCACTATAATTAAAACTTAATTTGTAACACTTTTATATATTTTAATGCTTAGTGATTTTGTCTGATTTTCTGAATTATTGAATTAGTTTCTTAATGTTCAATTACCATCTGTAATAATGTTACTCTAGTGGCTTTCTTATAGTTTCACTGCCTTTCATGCTAATTTAATGTATTTCGTACATAACATGCATTTTCCGATTTTTCAAAAATCTTTGGGGTTTACAATTATATTTCCGAGACCCCATTCTACTTTAATGCGAACCCGTTTCTACACTTGTTGTTTTCAATATTATCTCCCCCCTTTCGTAAAATTTACTTGTAGTTCGTGTTGCCAACCTACTTAATTTTAGTATATAATGTAATTATAATTATAATCATAATTCTCCTACAAGTTTTAAATATTAACCATTAGTAATATGCAAATATTTATGTAGGCCCTTTTTGTCTTACTTTAGGCTGAAGATGGCTTGTGTGTATGCCGAAACGTCCCACAATAAAGATGTTCATCCCAGCGCTGGTTTTTCTATTTATTATACGCCTCCGCTTCCCCCGTCAAGAGAGCATCGCTTCTATATATATATATATATAAAAGTATGATATTAACCCCTTCTGTACCGACGACGTCTTTTTCATTTGATTTCAGATACATTTAGACAGTTTCATGGAGCTTGGGAAGGATATGTGGTAGCTAAAAGGATTAGGTGAGATAGTTTGTAGCCTTTTAATTGGTAGACGTCCTTCCTAAGCTGAATACAATTGTCAAGAACCTGCCTCGAAAACCCCTGATTATTATTATTATAACTATGACTATTATTTCACAAACTATTCGCCTATTTTCGTTTATTATTTTCTGAAGATGTTATGCCCTGTTTTTCTACAGGTTTAACTTGGGTAATGTGAGTTCTAAATTGACTGGGTATATAAGGCTGCATGCACAATACAAGATATGAGGAATAGAGAACACAAAGAAACACATGGTAGCAAGTTACATGATCACGTTTATTGATATACCACTGCAGAATACTTGTGTAAGACAATATAATAGAATTGAACAACACTAGCATAAGTGGATCTGGATGGAGCCTAGTCTCCCACTTCCAACGTTCAGGTATTAATCTTCTGATCACTGGCTTTGATTTCACAGGTTTATATACCGAAGACCATCAATGTTACTTATAGATTCATATTCACTGTTAGATTTATTACTGGTAGCTCTGGTGCACAAGTAGTAGTTCACAGACTAGATTAGCCACGCATTTTTAGAGCACGGGAATTCTAGTAACCTCAGGGGGTACTGATCTAAGTTTTATATCCTTGTCTCAGAAATACATAGAACGCAAATCAGTGGGCGAACGTTAGATATCACAGAGTTTTAATATCTGAATAAGGTAATTACGAGAGTCAAGGTCGCCTGTTAATTAAAGAGCATGATCGCTTAGTACGTCCCAAATGGAATGGTTAAGTATGAATTACACTGGGCAAGGTCTTAGCCACTTCGTAGAAATATTAATTAGTGAATCTAAAACAGCACAGTAATATGTAGTACTGCTAAAGGGAATCTTGGGTAGTATCTGAGGGGTCTGGTTCCTGGTTATCTTGCGTCCATGATGTTGGGGCTTACGACTGGTTCCGCGGCCGTCCAGGGGGGCCATATGTGTGAAGTTCTTCAATACGTGGGCAGGTCCTTCTATCCAAATCTGCCACGGAGTCCGCCGGTTCTGGGATCTCACTCCGGAACAACACAAGGGCAGAGCTAGAAATTAACTGCAGGGTAGTGACCCCTGGTTGGTGTCTAGCTTTCAACTGATTTGACTGGGGGCGGGAGTTAGATTTAATAGGCTCGGTTCTGGACCCTGTAGACAGTAGGGCTCTCGAGTCTTATGGACTTAATTGAGCTCTCAATAGATATGGGGACTAGGTAAGATGGTATTTTACTGTTGTGGCACAGGGCGATAGGAAGCCTTTATATTTTCATATAACTGAAGCCTTAGTAAGAGGTACTATTTTGGCTATACTGGACGTATTTAGGGGAGAGAAGACTGGAACTACATTGCGAGGAGGATGGGGACAGCTGTGATAGGAGCGTCTCTCTAGATTGTTCAATCTTCATTCTATGGTATAGCTGAGGTGCTAATTTAGTGATCAGAGCATGCAAGAAAGGTAAATGGTTTATTGTGAGTTAATAGAGGTTAGTAAAGGTGTTAGTCATTCATGGTTAGTTCATCGATAGGAAGAATTCCTGTGCTACCTGGCAATGACTCGAAAGTCAAAACAGGGGCCAGGTTAACCTCCGCGGGGGTGGGGGTCTCCCTCCTCGGGTGGGCAAAAAGGGGGAGCTGGGCGCCCTCTCTCTGATATAGTCGTCCGGCGGCTGTGGCTAGGGGCTTGCCATATCACCAGTGTTTGTAATAACCCTCTGTGTATGAGACAGATGGGAGTGTCTTTAATACCAAAACCGAAGGTGCCTTAGCTAGCTGGTTTTACTCGGCTGGTTGTTAATTGTAGGGTTTGCTGGATATGGTGGAGACTGGGTTTGCTAACTCTGCCACATTTATCTGGAAGTATGGCAATAGAAGTTAGTTACTGGCGGGGCGGCTAGCCACCCACCGACGACCATTGGGTGCAGGGTTGTGAATGTGTTGTAAGAGAATAGATGGCATGCAAGGGGCTAGTAAAGTTCTAATGTTGTTCTGGCCTACTAAGTGAAGGTGGCTTGGATAGGAGTATATATATAAAGGTTGGAGAGCGTTAGTAACGGACAATTCAAGGATCTTCAAGAGGTATGAGAGAGAGGCTAGGTCGGACAAGAGTCGAGAAGCGCGGGTGTCTTAATGAGAGGGAGGGGGGGGGGGGGGGGGGGGGGAGTTCAAGGGCTACAAGTTTGCCCCTAAGGTCCCGGGGCGTGGGGGTGGCATTAGGCTACAATTGATATGGAAGTTTGAAAAGGCAGTAGAATACGTTAGCCAAATGCTACCGGGGAATGCAACTATGGGGTGGTATACGAGTCTGGAAAAGATAGTTATGTGATCAGTCAGAGGGTTATTGATACTATTAGTTGGCCCTGGGAAACTGCGTTTTCTATTAAATATAAAATACCACCCACAGCGGCAGTTCGTAGGGGTACTTAGTTATTGTTTCGGGGTACTTATGACAGATACTGGTAACCAGGTTATCTTATACAATCTCTGGTTGGGGGTAAGAGGTGTAAGACACGAAATAAATTGGCGTAGTGTGGGCTGTGGATACGAAGGAGGCAAGGGGAAGACTTATGACAATTGTGGAAAGTAAATGGAAAAAAGGTGAACACAAATGGCGGAGAAAAATACTTAACCTAAGGATTGCATACATAGATTTATGGGGCGATGGGTCTTCAGAAGCTTAGTCTGGCAAGACAAGATGTTAGGGAATGTTAATATTAATACTTAGTTACTAGAGGAGCAATGCAAGGGGCGACTGAGCACGGGTTACATATATCTATACTCGTCATGGAAAATGATATACGAGGTCTAGGGACAAGCGTGGGTGTTTGAACTTCTAAGATATATAACATCTACTTCTCGGATGTAAGAACATACATAGATATATTTATGGCTGTCTGATGTGTTGGCATTGACTCAACGTCGGGACAGGGTATGTGTGTTTTTAATATGAATGTATATTCCTGTTCATCATCTTTGTAGTTAGGAGTGTAGGACACGAGGGGGTTAGTGTACGTGAGGTGTGGAAAATGGTCAGTTTTAGAAAAGGTAAATGGGTGTGTCCTGGAGCTGTTTAGCCCTGCGGGCTTGGGCCTGTCTGAAATGGCTGGCTCGGTCAGCTGGTCCTTTCGTTCTGTGGACCTTTCCTTTGGTGTTTCTGTGTGGTGTTCGTTCATGGCTTCTGTGGTGGGCTTCTCGTTCTGGGGCATTTTAGAAGACATACCCAATTACCTTCCAAATATGTCTACTTTCCAAATATATACATGGAGAAAGAGAGAGAGAGCAAGGTTATCGTCTCAATGTTGTTCAAATAAGTTGTGTGAGAAGAAAGGAAGAGAGTACAAAGGAAATCAAGCAACAACAGATCTAGTGACCCTTCTAGGTCTAGGTTGCTTGTCCTCCAAAACACAGAGGATCAAGTGTCCAAACAGTGGGTAAGGGAACATTGGAAAGGAAATTACTGCCCTGGAACTAATGTCCGTGGCAGGATTAGGAAGTTAGTAGGGGACAGATGGGTTAGTAACTGAGGGGGGAATAAAATAAAGTTATTCATTTACAAACGCAGTCAGTCGCGGGTTTGATGCGAGATATTTGTCTATGCGGAGTTTAAATGAATCAACGGTGATGCAGTCTATAACGTTTCGGGAAAGCCCATTCCACAAGTTGACAACTCGATTGAAGAAGAAATTCTTAGATTCGTGCGAGTTAAAAGATTCACCAATAATTTTGCAACCGTTTCCTTGTAATTAGATTGGTCGATAGTGAAGTACTTACTACAGTTCATATTGTCGATGCCTTTGATGATTTTGAACACTTGAATTAAGTCACCTCTTAATCTGCGCTGGGTTAAAGGAAATAGATTTACTTCTCTAAGACGCTCTTCGTATGGTTTGTTCTTTAGGCTAGGTATCATTTTGGTAACTCTACGCTGAACTCGTTCTAGCATATTTATATCTTTTTGGTAATAAGGGCACCAGGATTGAACGCAGTATTCCAGAAGAGGGCGGACTAAGGAATTGTAAAGGGTTAGGATAACTTCTTTGGATTTATGCTCAAATGACCTGCCTATAAAGCCAATTATTTTGTTTGCCTTCTTAACAACTTCTGAACATTGTTGACTCGGTTTTAGGTTACTCGATATTGTTACTCCCAGATCAGTTTCTCTGTTTACATTCTTAAGCGGAGTGCCATTCATCGAATAGTTTGCTTTCTCATTTAGGTATCCGATATGTAGTACTTACATTTTTCCGCATTGAACTCATTTGCCAAATTGGGCCCAACATGACAATTTATCTAGATTGTGTTGCATATCGTCAACTTCTTCTTTTGAGAGTACGCTATTTGCAATTTTGTATCGTCAGCAAATTTGAGATTGTACAGGTGAGACCTCATCTATGTCGTTTATGTAAATTAGAAAGAGAATTGGTCCTAGTACCGATCCCTGGGGTACCCCGTACTTACATTGGTCCATTTGCTTACGTTTATGACTACTCTTTGCTTTCTGTCGCTGAGCCAATTTTCTATCCATTTCAACACACCGTCTTGTATTCCATGCGCTTTTAGTTTTAGCAGTAAACGTTTGTGGGGAACTTTGTCAAAGGCCTTTTGAAAATCAAGGTATATAATATCTACAGCTTTACTCTCATCGTAGAGGTTGAGGATATCGTGGAAGAAGTCCAAGAGGTTTTGTTAAGGAACGTTTTTTTGAAAGCCGGTTGAGTATCTTTAGTATGTTATTTTCCTCCAAGTGATTTAAGAGTCTGTCTCGTATGACCGTTTCTAGCATTTTACATACAACTGAGGTTAAGCTAATTGGACGATAGTTACTGGGTAGGGATTTGCTGCCTTTTTTTAATATCGGTGTTACGTTGGCTAGCTTCCACTGATCAGGCATAGTTCCAGACTGCAAGAATTTATTGAATAGTAATGTCAGTGGTTTGGAGAGCTCATCCTTAGCTTCCTTTAGAACTCTAGGCGAGATTGTATCAGGTCCAGGCGTTTTATTTACCTTGAGTTTATCTAAACAATTCAATACTTCCCCCCTGGGGGTTAGGGAATAGAATATGCCCCACGTGCCTTCTGCGTGTCGTAAGAGGCGACTAAAGAGGTTGGGTCGGTGGGCTTGCGACCCCCACCCGGAAAAAATATCTAAGCAAGGAAAAACGAACTAACAGCCTCGGATGCGGACGGAACCAACGTTGACGAACCACGACCGACTAAGGACATGCCTTCGGACATTCTGAGAATGGCTACGTGGAATGTTAGTGGCATGAATGATGGCACAAAAGAGAGAGAGGTTCTGGAAGTGTTAGTGAATGCCAGGGTGGATGTATGTGGAATGACAGACCAAATGGAAAGGTTCAGATGTGAGAGAGTGGGAGTGTGGAATGGGTGTGTGTGCTGGAGTGAGTGAAGGAACAGCGAGAGAAGGTGCATGTTTGTTTGTAAGTAGCAAATGGAAGGAATGTGTAAGAGAGTATGGGTCTGTGGGTTCAAGGATGTGTGGGTGAGAATGAAAGTAGGAATACAAACGTGGGTGATTGTATGCGTGTATGCCTCGAGAGTGGATATATTTGAAAGAAAGAAGAGGAGGTTCTGGATGAATGTGGAGGCGTGCCTGGAGAAGTTTGACAAGAACGAAAGAATATTTCTGATTGGGGATATGAATGGTAAGGTGGGTGATAGGAAAGTTGAGGGAGTGGTGGAGGGTGGGGGTACCATCAGAGGTGAATGGGAATGGTAGTGCACTTGTGGACGTATGTGTGGGGAGGAGGCTGTGGATAGCCAACACCTTCTTCCGACACAGAATGATCCACAGGTGCACGTGGAAACGGATGTAGACGATGAAGGATAAGACAGTGGTGGAACGAAAGTCATTGATTGATTATGTATGTGTGGATGAACGAATGAAGAAATCTGTGATGGATGCTAGGGTGTATAGGGGTATTGGAGGGGGTCTGTCTGATCATTATGTAGTGGTAGCTAAGGTTAGGATACAAAAGAAGTGGTTGAGGAGAGCGGGAGGGAGGCGAGAGGAGGGTGGAATGGTGAGGAGGGTGGAGAGGTTGCAGGAGGAGGAAGTCAGGGAGGAGTACAGGAGAGCAGTGGAAAGACGACTAGGTGGGTTCGACCTGGAAGTTATGGAGGAAGTGGAGGAGATGAGCAAGGTGTTTAAGGATGAGATCTGTGCAGCATGTGAGGAGGTGTGTGGAGTGAGGAGAAGAGGGAGGGGAGTGAAAGGTACAGCATGGTGGACAGAAGAGGTAAGAATAGCTGTGGAAGAAAAGAAGAAAGCATATAGAGAGTGGTTGGGTAGTAGAGGGAATGAAGATTCCGAGAGGCAGAAACGAGCGAGGTACGTGGAGAGTAAGAGGGTGGTGAAGAGAGTAGTGAAGGAAAGTAAGAGAAGAGTAGATGAGGAATTTGGAAGGAATCTGAGTGTAAAATGGAGGGAGAGTAAGAAACTGTTCTGGAAAGAAGTCAAGAAAGTTAGGGAAGGTAGCAAGGGAAACAGTAAGGGTGTGAAAGATAAGAATGGGAGAATGCTAGCCGAGAAGCAAGAGAGAGTCGAAAGATGGAGGGAGTACTTCAGTGAGTTGCTAAATGAAAGGAATGAAGAGCCAGCAAACATAGCTGGATATGGTATGGGAGGGAGAAGAAGAGAAGTAGTGGAGGAGGAGGTGGGGATCAGGAGGTCAGAAGTGTGGGAAGCCATGAAAAGAGTGAAGTTGGGGAAAGCACCAGGAACAGATGGAGTGTGTGGGGAAATGTTGAGGTATGGTGGTGAGATAGTGATAGAATGGGTATGGAAAATGTGCAAACTAGCATGGGAGAAGGGGAGTGCACCCGATGACTGGAAGACTGGCATAATAGTCCCCCTATATAAGGGCAAAGGGGAAAGAGGAGTGTGTGGTAACCACCGAGGAATATGTCTTCTAAGCGTAGTAGGGAAGGTATACAGTAGGGTAGTGATTGAGAGAGTGAGAGTGAGAACGGAGAAATGGATAGGCGACGAGCAGGGAGGTTTTAGGAAGGGAAGAGGATGTGTAGATCAGATTTTTACCCTGAATTGTGTTGTGGAGAAGTATCTGGAGAAACAAAAGGTGTATGTTGCCTTTATGGACTTAGAGAAGGCCTATGACAGAGTGGATAGAGAAGGTTTGTGGAAAGTACTAGATATACGGAGTAGAGGGCAAGTTGCTGAAAGCAGTGAAGAGCATGTATGAGGGTGCAAAGGCGGCAGTACGTGTGGAGAGTGAGCAGAGCGAGTTCTTTGACCTGAATGTTGGTTTGAAACAGGGGTGTGTGATGTCCCCGTGGTTGTTTACTGTATATATGGATGGAGTTATGAAAGAAATACTATCAAGAGCAGTGGATGTTGGTGTATCGCTGAAAAGGGAGGGAATTGAGTGGAAGCTACCTATACTGCTGTTTGCGGATGATACAGTTCTGATGAGTGATAATGAATGGGAGTTGCAGGGTCTGGTAAATGAGTTTGGAACAGTGTGCGAAAAACGGAATTTGAAGGTAAATATGGGGAAGAGCAAGGTTATGGTCTTCGAAAGGGGTGAAGTCACAGAGTGTGAGGTGAAGCTGAACGGTCAGGCTATGGAGATCGTCAACTCTTTTAAGTATCTGGGCAGTGTGTTGAGTAAAGATGGGACTATGGATGAAGAGGTGCGGGAGAGGGTACAACAGGGAAGAGGGTTGTAGGAACGCTAAAAGCAGTAACAAGAAATAGGGTGGTCAGTATGGAAGTGAAGAAGTCCTTGCATGACAGTGTGGTAATCCCGACACTGACTTACGGAAGCGAAGCATGGACGTTGGTTGAGAGACTCAGACCAAGAGTGAGAGCAGTGGAAATGAATTACTTAAGGAGTGCGTGCGGAGTTACATGGAGGGATAGACAGACTAATGAGGAAGTAAGAAGGAGGTGTGGTGTGGAGGTAGATGTGCTGGAATGTGTGAAAAGGAACAACTTGAGATGGTTCGGCCATATGGAACGTATGGAAAGCGAGAGAATGACTAAGAGGGTGTACGAGAGCGAGGTGGAGGGACAGAGGGGGAGAGGTAGACCGAATATGAGGTGGAAGGATGGAGTGAGGAACTACATGAACGAAGGCGGTGCTGGTTGGGGGGAGGGGCGTCGACTGACTGGGGACAGAGGTGCATGGGGGCGGTTCGTTCGTGGCCACCCCTTCGGGGATCACGGCGTCAGGCAATAGATAGATAGATAGATTCAATACTTCTCTCTCTGTAACGGTGATATTGCTTAGAACATCTGAATTATCAATCTGAATCGACGATGGTGTAGGGATATCACTGAGGTCTTCTGTTGTAAAAACTGATGCAACGAAGGTATTGAGGGCATTACTCATTTGTACTTAGTCTTTGGTGTATTCTCCGTTTTCATCGACTAACGGTCCAACAGTTGAAGTAACTACTTTTTTCTTTCTGATATAACTATAGAATTCGTTCGGGTTTGTTTGACTTTGATTCGCAATATGTAACTCAAGGGTCTTTTTACTTTGCTTAACCTGACAAGCGCGATATGACAGTAGGTGCTAGGGTAGTTATTTGTGCATTTCTAGCCCTGGATTCTGACAGAATTAGTTATATTTACAATATAAACCATTATTTGTTTTCGGTATGCTTTTATTTTACATATATGATTTATATATGAACCTTCAAGAGTGCTAAAATAAGTGGGAAAAGCATTTGGGTGGTGAAAAACGAAGATATTGGCCACCCGGTCATAATCTCAGGCGAGAGAGAGAGACAGGCAGCCTCCCCTCTCGTCTGGGAGTCAACTGAGAAGAGCGGGGCGGTGTGTGCCGGTGTCTGGGTGTTGCATAACGATCTTTTATGCAACCCACTTGTGCTACATTATCGCGGGAGAGAAAAATAACCGATAAATGATGATAATAAGAGGAAAAATAGGTGATAATCGAGGTGGGGAGGGAGGGGAGGGGGGTGGGTGAGATTTACATGGATTAGTACTGGAGGGGAATTATCTCACCTAGAGACAAATTCCTTTGTTTTGATAGGCCCTTTTTTTTTATGGAAGGCTTTTTTTATGGTCCTGCTTCCGTGAGGCCTATCGCGTTCCCTATAGGAAGCCTTCCGTGAGGCCTATCGCGCTTGCCGGGTTAATTAACTTTTTGGCTTTGCGTCGTAGCTCTACAAATTTCACCCATTCTTCGTCATTTTGCGAGGATTTTAATCTATCATTAGCAAATTTTTTAGCAAGCAGGCAGTTTGAAATATATTTATTCCACCATTTGGGCTTATTATTATGGCCTGGACGCCGTATTTTCGATGGTATACAGTCTTGCACTGCTTTTAGGTAAGTGGTTTCGAATAACTTTCAAGATGTATTCAAGTCGTTATTGTTAATTAAAAAGCTCCAGTCAGTTTCTTTAAACATAGCTCTAAGTTTATGGAAGTTTGCTTTCTTGAAATTAGGGACTTTTTCGATGCTACTATTTGGTTCGTTACTAGTAAACTTTAAAGTGAAAGTTATCGTACGATGGTCGCTATTACCGAATTCATCACCAACATTCAAATTCTCTATTAATTCTTCTTTCGTTGCAAGTACAATGTCAAGAACGTTATTACCACGGGTCGGCGTTCGAACAAATTGATAAAGCGAACTCTCTTGCAAGTTCGTATACAAGTCATGTCCGGAGTGTGAAGTAAGAGTATCGCCCCACTTGGTCACAGGTAAATTAAAGTCGCCAAAAATTACGGTATCTTGCGAGTTACTTACATCTGCAATTTGTTCGTAAATTTCTCGGTCAGTTTGCACTGATTGAGCTGAAGGTCTGTATATTAATGCAAGTATTATTTTTGTACCTTTATTATTCTTTATTAGCACAAAAGATGCGTCTACGTTCATAATTTGAGGTTTTGACAAGAGGGTAGGGTTAAGACTTTCTTTGATATAAAGTAAAACGCCACCTCCATTTCGATTTATTCGGCTTTTCTCAAACAGAGAGAGAGAGAGAATAATCCATGGAGTGACAGATGTGAGCTCTCTCTGTCATCCCTCCCCCTCCCTACCAGAGAGTTACAAGGAATAGCATGGCATATATATATATTATATACAGTATATGTACCGGTATTATATATACTGTATATACTGTATATCAGTTCATAAAGTATCAATTTAGTCTGCCAGCTATATTAATACCAGCTAGATAACACAAAGATAATAATATTAATAATAATAATAATAATACAAATAATCTATCTATCTATCTATTGCCTGACGAACCGCCTCCAAGCACCTCTGTCCCCAGTCAGTCGACGCCCCTCCTCTAAACCAGCATCGCCTTCATTCATATACTTCCTCACTCCATCCTTCCACCTCTCCTTCGGTCTACGTCTCCCTCTTTGTCCTTCCACCTCGCTCTCGTACACCCTCTTAGTCATTCTCTCGCTTCCCATACGTTCCATATGGCCGAACCATCTCAAGTTGTTCCTCTTCACACTTTCCAGCACATCTACCTCCACACCACACCTACTTCTTACTTCCTCATTCGTCTGTCTATCCCTCTATGTAACTCCTCACGCACTTCTCAAGTAACTCATTTCCACCGCTCTCACTCTTGGTCCGAGTCTCTCCACGAACATCCATGCTTCGCTTCCGTAAGTTAGTGTCGAGATTACCACACTGTCATGCAAGGACTTCTTCACTTCCATACTACCCACTCAATTTCTTGTCACTGCTTTCAGCGTTCCTACAACCCTCCTCCCCTGTTGCACCCTCTCCCGCACTTCTTCATCCACAGTACCATCTTTACTCAACACACTGCCCAGATACTTAAAAGAACGGACGATCTCCATAGCCTGACCGTTCAACTTCACCTCACACTCTGTGACTTCACCCCTTTCAAAGACCATAACCTTGCATTTCCCCGCATTTACCTTCAAATTCTGTTTTCCGCACACTGTTCCAAACTCATTTACCAAACCCTGCAACTCCCATTCATTATCGCTCATCAGAACTGTGTCATCCGCAAACAGCAGTATAGGCAGCTTCCACTCATTTCCCTCCCTTTTCAGCGATACACCAACATCCACTGCTCTTCCTAGTATTTCTTTCATGACTCCATCCATATAAACAGTAAACAACCACGGGGACATCACACACCGCTGTTTCAACCCAACACTCAGGTCAAAGAACTCTCTCTGCTCATTCTCCACACGTACTGCCGCCTTTGCACCCTCATACATGCTCTTCACTGCTTTCAGCAACTTGCCATCTACTCCACATATTCTAAGTACTTTCCACATGCCTTCTCTATCCACTCTGTCATAGGCCTTCTCCAAGTCCATAAAGGCAACATACACCTTTTGTTGCTTCTCCAGATATTTCTCCACAACACAATTCAGGGTAAAAATCTGATCTACACATCCTCTTCCCTTCCTAAAACCTCCCTGCTCGTCGCCTATCCGTTTCTCCATTCTCACTCTCAATCTCTCAATCACTACCCTATTGTACACCTTCCCTACTACGCTTAAGGGGGGTGACCTGCTTTTTGTTAGTTCTGTCCTTTCCTCTCTTTCCCTGGCTTGTATCCATTTGGCCCCATTCAGGCAACTATTTTAAGACATTAATCCCCATCTAGGTGTTTATTTCTTCCTGGCGAGCGATAGCGAGCCAGCATTATATGAAGGAATCCGGCTTTGCCGGAGAAATTTTTCTATCAAAATATTTACAAATTTAACCTGCTGTCAAACAAAAACAAAAAATATGCTGGCTTGCTACCGCTCACCAGTAAAAAATGGACACCTGGATGGGGATAAATGTCTTAAAACAGTAGGCTGAATGGGGCCAGATGGATACAAGCCAGAGAAAGATAGAAAAGGACAGAACAAAAACAGGTCACCCCCCTTAACCCGGGAACTGCGGGAAGACTCTTAAGAGTAAGGCTATTAAAAAATCCATTTAAAACCCAAAAAAAAAAAAAAAAAGTTTGCCCCTGGGCCATGCCAAATATCACTCTTCCACCTCCCCTCCATCCCCCACTTTCCTCACCTCCTTCAGTTATCACCTATTTTCCCTGTTATTCCCTTATTCTGTGGTATATTTTCGTGCTAACATTAGCGAGTTGCAAGCAGGGCATTGTCATCACTGTTAGCAAGCGAGTGCGAGAGAGAGAGAGTATCGATCGACAGTCCCTCTCCAGACGTGGGGGAAAGTGGTGGGAAGGGAGGTTGCCTCAGCCATACATTATGTAACTCCTGGCCTGTATCGCCGATTTTGACCATCCAAACGCTGTTTCCACTTGTTTTATTGTTGTAACAGGTTAATACCTTTATAATCAACCTATAATAGGCACATATGGATAAGTATTAATGCTATTTATGGTAAAATAACTATGTTAGTGATGGGAACAGCTCAAATACGTCGGCACAGGAGTGTGGTGTCTCATACCCCCCATGCGCACTTCAGAGGTTAAAAGACATATTCCTCGGTGGTTACCACACACTCCTCTTTCCCCTTTGCCCTTATATAGGGGGACTATTATGCCAGTCTTCAAGTCATCCAGTGCATTCCCCTTCTCCCATGCTAGTTTGCACATTTTCCATACCCATTCGATCACTATCTCACCACCATACCTCAACATTTCCCCACACACTCCATCTGTTCCTGGTGCTTTCCCCAACCTCACTTTTCATAGCTTCCCACACAAATAATCTATCTATCTATCTATTGCCTGACGCCGTGATCCCCGAAGGGGTGGCCACGAACGAACCGCCCCCATGCACCTCTGTCCCCAGTCAGTCGACGCCCCTCCCCCCAACCAGCACCGCCTTCGTTCATGTAGTTCCTCACTCCATCCTTCCACCTCATATTCGGTCTACCTCTCCCCCTCTGTCCCTCCACCTCGCTCTCGTACAAATAATAAAAATAATAATAAAAATAATAATTTTAATTATATAGATGCATAATAATATCGGTTCAACACATACCGGGATTTAAACCTGAGTTTGAGAATGTTCAGGCTATCCTATCCTTCCTCTTTTCTGGGCCCCCTTCTCCTCATGATTAGCCCCATTATTTTTGTAGATTTAAAGGCGTTCGTCCCATTAGTTTGGTGATTATAAGAACTTCTACCCCATATATTTGCCATTCTTAAGACTTTTCGTGTCATATAGGTGTCGATATATCCTGGCGAGCAATAGTGAGCCTATATGTGTTGTATACTTCTTCCACGCTATCCTCAACCTCTATGATGAGAGAAAAGCTGTAGATATTATATACCTTGATTTTCAAAAGGCCTTTGACAAAGTTCCCCACAAACGTTTAATGCTAAAACTAAAAGCGCATGGAATACAAGACGGTGTGTTGTAATGGATAGAAAATTGGCTCAGCGACAGAAAGCAAAGAGTAGTCATAAACGGTAAGGCATCTAAATGGACAAATTTAAGTAGCGGGGTACCCCAGGGATCGGTACTAGGACCAATTTACTTTCTAATTTACAGCAACGACATACTGTAGAAGAGGGTCTCACCTGTACAAACTCAAAATTTGCTGAGGATACAAAAATTGCAAATAGCGTACTCTCTAAAGAACAAGTTGATGATATGCAACACAATCTAGATAAATTGTCATATCGTGGATTCACGATAGTCAGTGGTATAACCTACATTTTCTATGTATCATACCCTAGATACAGTTTGTACAGTATGTAAGCTTAATAAGTTAGATAAGGCCTATTATACGAAAGTATAGTATTTAAGTGTCTTTAGGAATGCATATATGATTTATCATATAAACCATGCTGTAATATTATGTAAGCGGTGCGATATTTACCGCTAGATATCCGCTACTAACTTAGCAGTAGCCGCTAGATTCGTAGCGTAAGACGATGAAGTCTTGGATTGTGGCGCACCGCGTCAGAGCACTTTTATACTTCATCCAAGCAACACCTCCACTCTTTAGTTCGCCGCGATCCTGGTTCCGGTTTCATCTAGCTCTCATCATAAACTTAAACTCAACTACATCCTACAGACAGACCGACTGACAGCTAAGCCTTATTATCATGATTTAACTTTCTTTAACCTTATTCATTCTTTATTAGTTCAGGTGCATCCATGCGGTCACCTTAATGTAAACATCCAATGGTGTTAGAATGACAGCCATTTGCCTACCATCTATCAGCACCTCCATCAGCATTTCCACCTTGCCTAGCTGTATTTTATGGTGATTTAATAGGCGAGTTACACTCCCGGTATTATTATTTATTTACATTATATGAGCGGACCTTTTCAGTCTTAGGTAGCCTAGAGTAAACTTATCTAACTTAAATCCGCCATATTGGTGCTCAGACCCGGGACTTTGGCCTACAGTTAAATTTCCATAGTTAGGCATGAGCAAGGGCAATGTTAAGGGAGGTTGTAGATCAAAGGATCCCGGGGGGTGTAGGTCTGGGGTATAAACCGGTGCAAGTAGTGGCCGAGGTAGATCGCATAGCGATCTTCGGCCACTCATACGCAACCCGACTGAGGGCAGCAGACCTGGGCCCTGTTGACTACAGGGGAGCGACCGGGTATCGGAAATTTCAATTCCGCTAATTTGGGGTGCCGGGGGCTATAATCACGAGTCTTAAGTCCTCCGATGAGTGGGGTAAGCTAGTATTATACCGGCCCCTCTACACCTATTTACTCATCGGGGGCAACGACATAACCCCCGACACCGAACCCCGTGCTCTGGCTGCGGCATTAGGGGACCTGGCTCTGGCTGTCGAGAGGGACACGGGAGGGAAACGCATCCTGATTTCCCTAGAATACCACTCTAGAGTATGGGGAATGCCAGCTGAGCAATATAATAAAATCAGGAATTCGGTTAACCGGTCATTGCGCTCTAGGTTAGACTTAACGCGACATCGCTTTTTGTCGGTTTCGTCTAAACCGCAGGATCTTGACATAGACGGTGTCCATCTAAACCTCGACACTAACAAGATCCTGCATGACAAGATCACGGCCATGACTAAACGATGGCTAGAGCGTGATGCCGGAATGATAAGCCTGCGACTCCCTAAGTTCTGTATCCCGCCCATCACCTTCCCCCAGTAACTTATCCTTTTTTCTTTTCTTTATTTTTTTGTTAACCCTGCATTTGTTTCCCTAATTTCATTATTATTTACTATTTTCTTTGACTCATGACTGACCTACCATCTCATATTTCCTTCATTGTTTACTCATATCCCAAACTCGCGTGGTACTGTATAAGGTGTATTGTGTAAGGTAAGCGGTTTATATAGTAATTTCTACCTCTTTACTTTAATTACATTAATCTATAAAGGGTAGGCTAATGTGATGTAATATTGCATATGTGGACTGAAATTGTAAGTACATATGACAATTATTACTAAAAGGTGTGCTTATATTTCACGATTGAGACATTAGAGATACGTATTGGCTGACGAAGGGTTAGGCTAATTCGTGTAATTAATTTAATGGCTAGTAAACCAGAAGATAAAAAAAAACATAATTAGGTCTCTCCAGTCTTGAAAAACCAGAGAGGGGGTTTGAGGGGTCTCATCACTAGGCTAATGTCCGATTTGGAAGACTTTGTAGCTAGTACAACTCCTGAACAGCTGGAGGCTAAGTTGGAATACCTACAAACTACCTATGATCGGAGAGCTACCCTGAATAAAAGTATAGTATCAGGTTTGGAGGAAGAGTCAGATATTCAGGCGGAGTACGAGCAGCGCGCTGTCCATGATATCGCCCATTTAGAGGAAATACATTTATTGCGAAGGGCGGTGAAGAAGGTAGAGATAACCTCGACTAGCAGCGCTGCCAGGCAGACAGACCCCCGTCGTGAAGTCAACTTGCCCAAATTAAATTTACCGAAGTTCAGGGGAAACTTGACAGAGTGGTTAGCATTTTGGGAAGTCTTTAAATCCACAGTGCAGGATTCAAAACTTGACGATGTACGAAAGTTCCATTATCTGAAAGGACAACTCGAGGATGAAGCTTTACATTTGGTAGAAGGTTTTTCCATCGTAGGTGAAAATTATGATTGTGTTGTGAGGTTATTACGGGCGACATATGGAGACACTGACCAGCTCAAAGTAGCCCATGTGAACGCCCTGTTTAACCTAGCACAGCCTAAGTACAGGGTTGATGAACTGACAAAGTTCAGGGCAGATATGGAGTGTCATGTTACAATATTGGTAATAATATTGTAAGCTAAATATATAATCTACAGGCGAGCCGATATCAAGGCATGACTTCCTAAACCTCCCTTGATGACAAGAAGTGTGTAACCAGACTCCCCCCAATATATGTGAACCCCTATCCAGTGTGTCTCATTAAGAACCCGATATATATACACATATCAACATGGTGGCAGCTGGGTAAGCAGTGTACGTGTGAATGAAGTACTGCTGACTAAGTTCTACAGCTGAAATAGTGAGTTATCCTTGGATTTAACCTCAAAAAGTCGAAAGAATTATGAGTGACGTCATGGCATCCACTTCACAGCCTTTATTCGTCTGCAAGTCTGAGATTGAGCAAGCAGTGGCGTGGAGGCGTTACAAGAAGAAACTCGATCTTTACATCATCGGCAATGGTTTGAAGGGTAAGTGATGATATTAAAATAACGAAATTGTTGACTGGAGGTGACATTCTGCTAGATATCTAAGAATCTTTTGGCATAGAAGATGAATCTGCCCTGACTTATGCAACATTAATTGGGAAATTTGACAAGCATTTTTCACCAAGAGATGAGCAGCTGATGGCGAGGTACAACTTTCATGATAGCATGCAAAGGAAAGATGAATCCTTGGAATCTTTTATCACTAGGCTGAAGACTTTGGTAAGACACTGTGGATATGGAGATCTTCAAGATGAACTTCTGAGGGATAAAATTGTTTTTGGTTGCCAAGAGGATACACTTCGGGAAAAATTCTTTAGGGAGGATAGCCTAACTCTAGATGTTGTACTTAAGAGGTGTACTGCCTATGAAACTTCAAGGAGATCAATGACAGCATTTCGAAGTGACAAGCAGGAGTCTCTACACAAACTCAGTGCAAAACCCAAGAAGAGTAATCCACAAACAACAAAGACTAAGCCTAACCTCACGCAGTGCGACTGGTGTGGTTTAGCACATTATTGGGGTAAGAAGAACTGTCCTGCAACTGATGCCAAATGTCATAAATGCAAGAAAACGGGACACTATGCCAAGAAATGTCCAAGTAATGCAGCGACCGGCTGAGCACCAAGAAGCGCAGCGACAGGAGGCAAAAAGAAGACATCGCGCAGAGTCCATGCGGTAGAAGATGGAGTCACAGAAGAAAGCGACGACTCAGAAGATAACTCAAGAGGATGGGAATACATCGTGAACGTATCGACCAGATCCAGAGGAAAACACAATGGCTAATCTCATGGTCAACGGTAATAAAGTGAAGTTCCAGATCGACAGCGGGGCAAGTGTGAATGCCATTCCAAGTCATCTGGTACCGGACGCAGAGCTACAGTGGTGTGAGTCAACTCTTCAAATGTGGAACTCTACTACAATTCAGCCGTTGGGAAAGTGTAGGATTGATGTCCGCAACTGCAAGCAACCACAAAGGTACTATTCTGTTGGGTTTGTTGTTGTAAAACAGGTTGTTACACCAATTCTTGGTAAGCGAGCGTCTGAGAAGATGGGATTCATCACAGTTAACTATGAAAACATCTGTGCAATGAATGACATCCTAACAGACTACGAAGACGTATTTGCTGATGAAGTTGGCAAGATACCAGGAAATGTTCATCTAACAGTGGATGAGTTGGTGAAACCTATTGCAATTCCTTCATGTAGAGTACCATTGAGCATCAAGTCGAAGGTTAAAGAAAAACTGGAGCAGTTGGAGCAGGAAAATGTCATTACTAAGGTCGACGAGCCTACAGAATGGGTAAGTCGAATGGTAGCAGGAACCAAGAAGTCGGGGGATCTGAGAATTTGCATTGACCCTCAAGCTCTGAACAAAGCACTCATAAGAGAGATGCACCCTCTACTGGTAATAGACGACATTCTGCCTGACCTTGCAAAAGCCAAAATTTTCTCCAAGCTTGACCTCAAGAATGGCTACTGGCACTGTGTGTTGGATGAAGAATCATGCAAGCTGACAACATTTCAAACACCGTATGAGAGATACAGGTGGAACAGACTTCCTTTTGGTCTGGCTGTAAGCAGCGAAATTTTTCAGAAGAAGCTACAATTGGTTCTGGATGATCTAAAAGGCGTAATTTGTGTTGCTGATGACATTTTGATCTTTGGAGTTGGTGACACTGATGAAGAAGCTGCAAGGGATCATGACTCAAAGCTGAGAAACCTACTGGACAGATGTCGAGCAAAGGGTCTGAGGCTGAACAGAGCAAAGACTGAGCTTGGTAGTACAGAAACCACATTTCTAGGTCACAAGATCTCGCGGGATGGTCTGATGGCTGACCCAAAGAAGATTGAAGCAATCGTGAAGATGCAAGCACCAGAGGATGTGACTGCAGTACGACGACTGTCTGGAATGGTGAACTACTGGAGTAAATTTGTACCCAGTCTATCGGATGTCATGGAGCCTATGAGGAAGCTGACCCATAAGGACACCGAGTGGAAGTGGACAAGAGAACACGATGAGGCGTTCAAGAGGATCAAGAAGATGATGACCCAAACACCCATCTTACAGTACTACAACCCAGAGCAAAAGTTGGAGGTTCAATGTGATGCATCTCAAAAAGGTTTAGGAGCAGCGTTACTTCAAGAGGGTAAACCAATTGCATTTGCAAGTCGAGCACTGACTGACACGGAGACACGATATGCGCAGATAGAGAAGGAGACTTTGGCAATCATCTTTGCACTGAACAAGTTTCATCAGTATTGTTTTGGGAGGAAGACGACAATCCAGAGCGACCATAAACCTCTAGAAGCTATCCAAAATAAGCCGTTGTCAAGTGTAGCAAGGGATGTTGATGAGGATACTACAGTATGATGTCGAGATTGTTCACAAGAAGGGCAAAGAAATGTATGTAGCCGACACTATCAAGAGCTTATCTGCAAAACACAAGAGATATGCAGGAAGAGGTGTTTGAACAGATCAACTTGACAGACTACGTACCCATCCGAAGTGAACGATTGCAAGAAATCCGTCTAGCAACTGAGGAAGATGAAGCATTGCAACTATTGAAGGAGATAATTCTCAAAGGATGGCCAGAAGACCAGAGTGAAGTAGAGACCATACTGAAACCATACTTTAATGTACGAGCAGAACTGTCATTTCAAGATGGATTGATCTTCAAGGGAGAAAGTGTTGTAATTCCTACCAGTCTACGTCAGAAGATGAAGTCCGCTATACATTCGTCACATATGGGAGTTGAAGGTTGTCTACGATGCGCAAGAGAATGTTTGTTTTGGCCAGGAATGAATGCAGAGATGAAGCAATTCATTTCAGAGTGTGAAATTTGTAACACATACTCTACAGCTCAACAAAAAGAACCTCTGATGACTCATGAGCAAACCAGCCGACCATGGGAGAAAGTAGGTGTAGACCTTATGACAATCAAGAGTCACAACTATCTTGTTACAGTGGACTATTTCAGTAATTTCTGGGAAGTTGACTACCTGGAAAGCACGAAGTCAAGCGCTGTTATCAGGAAGTTGAAGGCGCACTTTGCAAGATATGGACTGCCAAATGTACTAGTTAGTGACAATGGTCCGCAGTTCAGCAGTGAAGAATTTCAAGAATTCGCGGAGAAGTATGACTTTGAACATCGAACGAGCTGCCCACATCATCCCCAGTCTAACGGTAAAGCAGAATCAGCGGTCAAGACGGCGAAGAAACTAATCAAGAAAGCTGTCGAGAGTGGTGAAGATCCGTTTTTGGCGATTCTAGACTACAGAAATACGCCGATGCAAGATTTGGAAGCGAGTCCAGCGCAACTCAACTTTGGTCGACGTACGAGGACGTTACTGCCGACTACTAGCAAGTTGTTGGAGCCGAAAGGAATTATGTTGGAGCGAGTGAAGCGGAAGAAGATGCTGAAAGATCTCAAAAGCAAGAAGTACTACGACAAAGGTTCAAGAGTTTTGGAACCATTGGTTGAAGGTGACGTGGTGCGAATCAAGCCAACATCACTAGGCAAGAAGAAGTGGGATCGAGGAGTTGTAACCAGGAGATTAGACGAGCGATCGTATGAAGTGGAGACAGAAAATGCAGCGAGAAGACGAAATAGAGGTCATTTACGGATGACAAGTGAAAACGCTGACATAAGAAATAATGGAAAAGTCACTAATACAGACAACACCACAACCATTAGATCTACAGATAGGAATTATACAGACATAGGTGTTCCGGTCTACACAAACAGACGTGAGAGACATACACGGTAGACTTGATGAACCTGTCACTACATATGAGAACAGGACGAGCGTGAGACGGAATAGGAATGTATTACCTACCAGGTACCGAGAGTTTGACATGACCAGGTAAGAGTACAGTACCGGTATGACTGATTGCATGTCTGACTAACAGTCCAATACTGGTATGAGAGGAGGCACTGACAGAAATGTAAATGCTGGATGAGAATGTTACAGGATGAGAAAGATTATCTAAATGGAGTAAGTGAGTGAGAATACGACTGAAGCCACTGAATGAGGAGTAACCTAACATTACAGTCTGAATGATACAGGTTTTGTAATGTGAATGGGAGTGTAAGGATATTATAATGCAGATCGGTATGCAAAGAAATTGTAATGCGAAAGGAAAGAGATTGGATGATTTTGAGTACGGTACTGGGTATCAGGATCTATAAATTAAGTCAATCATATAACCTTTGTTACTAATTTACTAATCCTGCATGATATAACCAATAACTTTGCATGAAACATTTTGTCATTTTCAGAACATTGAATATTAATGTTCTAATGTACTAACTTTACTAATATACCAACAATTACTAATCTCATATAATCTCATAAAATAGATTCTTTATGTTTAGTTGGCACAAGGGTATACAATATATTTTTGTATCATATATATTCACTATTTGTGGATATTCTCATGTAGAACAGTATTATTAACTAATAATTAACCTACCTCACCTAGTCTTGTAATACCATATCAATAGATTTGACTAATATACCTCATCTACTTCATATCTCATATTTACATACTAATAGATTAATATTCTAACAAAATTAATCACATTCCATACTGTACTAAAACACTAATTACTGTACCGGTAACATACTGTATACAGTACAGTACCAGTAACTTAACAAATCATAGTACTGTACAATTTTATAAATCAAATTGGTACTATTATTACTCTAGCTCATGTGCCATAATAGAATAAGCATTACTTAAATAACTTAGAAAAGTTGACAGAATTAATATAAACACCATACGAGGAGGAGCACTTTATAGAAAACTTTTCGCAGACAGCTTCTTCAGGTCACTAACAGACGCTAGGTACTACATACCCCCCTCCCCCTATTCTCCGCCTCCCCCACCTGTTAGTGACCTGAAAAAGCTATCTGTGAAACGTTGTCAATAAAATGCTCTTCCTCATATAGAGTTTAAATTCATGATTAAATTTTTATTTGAAGGCGTAAGAGGTCTTTCAGCTTAGCCATTGGGCTATAATATGCCATGTAAGATTAATGGCACAACGTTATTTGACTCCGGAGCCACTAATAAATATTAGGGTTTCCTCTCTTCCTTTCGGGTTGTCAAACCCGTAATGTGGAAATAACGCAATGAAGATTCAGCAGCAAAGCAACAACATTATATATACTGTAAAAGTATCTGTATTTAGTTTAGTTTTGCTAAAGACCTTCCTCTCCCTGTTTAAGTAACTTGGAGTGGAAGGGAGTTTAAACCACTTCTGCATTATGCAGAGCGGTTACAAAAAATTTGCCTAGTCGGAATTCCCATGTATTTTACATGTGAATATTGCGTGACACAGTCACACAACCCCTACCCCTTAAAGGGGTGGAGAGACTGTTGGAGAGGGTAGCTCTCACCCCCACAGTGATGTGCTGGGCCTGTATGATAAATAGATATACAGTATATAGTATACAAAAACAGCTCTCTTGAATACTTGAAGATGTCTAGAGGTCGAGGCCTCACAGCCATGGAGCTCCTCCGCTGCGTCCCAGTCCTGCGTCCCTTTTCTTGAGGTCCAGCTGGTCCGAGATAGAATTTTATGCCGCTCTGCAGAACTGGGTGTATCCTGAGACTGGAGGCTCGTCTGAGATACATAAGAAAAAAGTCCAATTTGTTCTTAAACTTTTCTACTGGGCAGTCCATTGATGCTAAAGCTGGCTTCTAAGAGGGTCTTTACTCTATAGGGTGCCTGGCTGGGTAATTTCTTCCCTTCACACTGCCGTCCAGAACAGTCTGTATAGTGTAGCACTATATACCTGCAGATTCGGATGGATTTGGCACCAGTCCTTCTAAAATCTTCGACACATATCGCGATGAATCTTTCTCTACCTTCTGTAAAGCAAGTACTGTATTGTAGGAAGGGTGTGAAAGTTTAGATAGGACTATAATTAATTGTAAAATGTCTCGATGCGGCCACCCCCACCTATGAGGTATTAACCTGAGTATATAGATATAGATAGATACATGATTAAATGCCGGAGCAGAGAGTTTTGGAAGGGAAGAGGGTGTGGAGACCAGAACGCCGAGAAATATGCCGAGAAAAATCTGGAGTCATAAGTATTATGCTGCCTTTATACTTTTTAAACTTAAATAAAGCCTATGACAGTTGATAAGTTTGGAAAGTACAGTACTGAGAATGTATGAAATAGTTGGCAAATTCCTGAAAGCTGTGAAGAGCATGTATGACGATGCAAAGGCGGCAGTGTGTTTGGAGAATGAACAGATTTTTTTTATCTGAAGTAAAGCAAGGGTGTGTGATTTCCATGGTTGTTCAATATATATATATATGGACTCTTGAAAGATGTACAAGGAAGAGCAATAGATTTTGCTGGATATTGAGGCCTTTTAGCCGTAGGTTGTAAAAGAAAGTGAAGACAATTGAATTGACAAGTTAATTTAGAGCCTACGATACTGGAATGGTTACAAATTACTTACAGGAGCTTGAAGTAGAGTTCTAGCTAAGACCCCCCTTCCAGATAAATTTGTACATATTTCAGTAGAAAAAAATACTGTTTTACTAAATTAAAAGCAAAAAGGTTATAGCAAACCTATATGGCATGAAACTTCTTAATATTGGCAAAGAAATGGAGTGAAAGGTCTTATAAATCGGCAAACAAATCGGGCGAAAGTCTTAAATTTTGATAGGGCTAAAAATTAGTGAGAAGGGGATCCAGAATAAACAAAAACTTCCCCGCATTCCATTGATTGAGAACTGCTCATTATCATACAGAACATTTTAAGATGGAGTGCTGCACACATACGTGCAGTTTCAGTCTCTTGTCCTAATGGCGGCGTTCCAGGCAACCCTGTTAAGGGCTGCTTCACTTGACAAGTTTTTGGATTAGAGATCGGCATGTATAGTCCGATCCCAGGCCTTCCTCGGTCCACCCCTTGGTGCAGCTCCCTCCACAATCACAGACTTGCATCTATTCACCCAATTTTGTTCATCCATTCTCTCCACATGCCCATACCATCCCAGTCTACTTGTATGCATCTCCTCGCTAATACTCTTTATACCTAAATGTCTCTGCAGCTCAACATTTGTTATTCTATCCTGCAGCCTGGCCCCAGACATCCATCTCGCCATTCTCATCTCATTACATTCCATTCTGTTGACATCCTCTACTTTAACGGCCCATGTTTATGAGGCATAAGTCATTGCACTTCTAACACATGAGACATACACCTTTCCCTTCAGGGGGAGAGGCATTCTTTTCATGGTCAGAACTGGCAGCAGTTCTCTGAATTTCCCCTAGCCACATCTAATTATAGCGACAGTGGCAGCGATCGGTCCCACCACCGGCAGAGATGGTATCTCCTAGGTAACAAAACTTTTCCACCAGCTCCAATGACTCATTCCAAAATTCACAGCCATAGGATCATCATTTAACACAAGCTCGCCCTTGCACACTACACTCAAATTTCATCATCATTCTAACGCCCCACTTCCAGAGGAAGCACCCCAAAAAGGATGGCCATGGCTGAAACTGCCTCCAGGCTCCCAGACATTCCTCCACTGACCAACTCCACAGTGCCATTTCCACTAAGTGGATTATGGCCTTTAGCACTGAAGGACCAGACCCAGAGCAGTCCCTCGCCCGGATGGCAGTTCCACCACTGTTATGCTATTTTATTTACCCCAGTGGGGCCCTGGCTGGAAGCATACCAAGCACAGGAATTTGCTGAAGATAGGAAACATTGGACCACTGCTCCAGAAGCGGATTGCACCATCAAAGTGGTGGGCGGTGGGGTCGCCGCATCCCTACGACAGAGAACTGCTGCTTCTGAAAATAGAAGATCCTGATCAAACCATTATGGCTAGCAATCTCAAACTTGTCGTTAGACATTTAAAAAAAAGTACCTCAGATTACCGGTAATTTGAATGAATATAAATTTTGCATTGGAGACAAATCATAAGATCTATTGTTAGACTGCATAATCCCTGAGAGGAAGAGGTGGGGGGTGGGGTTGTACAAATTAAGCCCTTTAATATGCAGTTAAGGGGCAGGCGGTTGGATATTTGGACCCCCTTCTCCCTCGTGTTTAGCCCCATTAATTTTGAGATTGTATGACCTTCAGCCCATAAGTTTGGCAAATTAACACCTTTTGCCCAAAGCACTACCCCCAGTATATGTACTGTATATGCGTGAAAGCAGTATTGAAAGGGGGGAAGCGCGTCGACTGACTGGGGAGTGGGGACAGAGGTGCATTGGGGCGATTCATTCATGGTCATCCCTTTAGCGAGCATGCTGTCTGGCAATACAGAGATGCTGAGGGAACTGCTTTGATTATCTAGCAGAGTTCTGTTCATGGGAGAGGGTCACTAATTAAGTCCAATCGCCCAACAAAATGGGTCTGTTCTTAGGGAACCTTACTTTCTGTAGGACTATGACTGAGGCAACGAACATCTATCAACACCTATATTTTCAGACTTTTCGACATTCTTAAGGGGAGATGGGTCGCTTCTTCCTTATTGTGGACAGCAGTAGAACAAGAGTGAGTAAACCAAGATTTTTTTGCATTAGTCCGAGAGAAAGAAAATGGAATGTATGCCTCCATGCCCGATAGGATTACCTCGGTAATGCGTTCAGCACTCTCCGAAGGTCCCCGGCCACAAAAGCAAAAATAATTCCATGGGAATTCAAAGTATTACCGCCAGAGAGTCACCCAGTCGGCAGTGCCAAAATGGATCGGGTGGCCGTACTGGAGAGATAGGACAGGTGACAGAGATAAGTTTATGGTCGGAGGAGCCCAAAGGAGAGAAAAGATAGACCGTATAAGAAGGGTTAGAAGTTAGAAAAAAGTCAAGAATGTTGGGCCGATCTCCGAGGCGATCCGGGTGGGTTGTTGAACCAACTGCTCTAGGTCATTTAGGATAGAAAAGACGTAGGCTTGTTCACCAGGTTGGTAGTAGTATGAGAGGAGAGCCATTGGCAATGGTGAACATTGAAATCTCCTGATGGAAGTTTCCGAGAAAGGAAAAATGGATAGAATGTATTCAACTTTGGAGTTTAAATAGTCAAAGAATTTGGGAAAGTCGGTAGAGTTAGGGGAAAGATAGACAGCACAGAAGTATTTAGTATGAGAATGACAGGAGAGTTTGAGCCATAGAGTTGAGAATTCAGAAGAGTTGAAATTGGGAACACTAGTGCAGGTGAGTTTGTTGTGCATATATGCACAACATCCACCTATGGCTTTGAAACTAGGATCGAGAAAGTAAGAGTTTACAGAGAAGGGGCTGCTGGCAGTTGCCTCAGACACCTGAGTTTCAGTGAGGAAAAGATCGGGTTTGTAGGAGGAGAGATGGTGTTCAACAGGTGTTCTATTAAGTTTTAATTATAATTGAAGTGTAACTAGGATTTTTAACGAATGTATTAACAAAATAACTAATGGTTTAAAGTTACTATCATAAACAAATTAAAATAAATACACAATGTCTCCTGAGGGCGGTGAGTTCCTGAGGTCTTGGAGGGGAAGCTTGGGGCTCTGCTGTGTGCGAAGGAAGACTCACTAGGTCCCATACGCTGAGGTACCTGTAGATGTCAACAAAGAGTTCATTTTTTTACCCCATAAAATCATGCTCCATTTTCAAACATTCAGAAGGGTAACTAAATGAACTTGGATTGACCCATAAATTGACATGGTGATTCCTATATGATCTAAGAGTAAGTGTACAGTAGAATTATTGAATTTGTTATGTTCTAAGTGGCCCTAAAAGAAATGATCGTATAGGGTTAACTTTATAATGGAAAACAAATTATCTGTAATCTCTGAGGCCAAACCTTCCTAAGTTATGACACTTATTATTTATGTTGCTAAAACTCACTGTTTCTGCATTAGGGCCTCCTAATTTAAGGGGGGGGTCACCGTCACTTTCTCTCTCGGTTTCCCTGGGTTGTATCGATTCTGCCGCATTGAGGCAACTGTTTTAAGAGTTTTCCCCCCATCCAGGTGTGTGTGTTTTCCTGGCGAGTGTTAGCGGTGTGTTGTATATAAGGTGTTTAATGTATAAGGAGATTGCGCGGCTTTGGCCCCCCCAGTCCATACAATGTTGGCTCGCGATCGCTCGCCAGGATAAAATAGACACCTGGATGGGGCTAAGCATCTTAAAACAGTAGGCTGAATTATTAGTGGTAGAGGTCCTTCCTAAACTAATAATAATCTGGCTGACTCCGGTGATTAACTTTTAAATCCAAAAACTAAGGGAGGTAAACATGAGGATCAAGGGTAACCAGAATTATACAACACACCGCTACCGCTCGCCAGGAATAGATTCACACCTGGATGGGGAGAAACTTCGGGATGGATGTAGTTACCGGGTGTACCACTACCGACATACAACATAAACCATCTATAAATACTTCTAATAAAATAAATACTTATAAATCTATAATACTAGGTAAGGTTAGGTTAGGTTGTTTGGTTAGGGTAATGTATTTTTGTATCCAAAGGCAGTCAAAATAGACGGGAACATGATAGTGAGCGTCCGTGTAGTGTAAACAAGTACACCCGGTAACTACATTCGGTTATACTGATATTTTGGACGGACAGTTAGCCCATTGATCTTTTTAGGCCTAATAGGTCCGGTAGAGCATATACATCATTGCTATACCTGTATATGTCATTAAGAGCTGAAATGTATTAGAAGGCAGAAAAAAATCAATAAAATAAAATACAAAATGTTTTTTAGCCAGTACCCAACCAGTGGGGGTGGCATCCCCCACCCATAATACTAAGATAGGTTAGGTAAGGTAGTTAGGTTAGGCTAATGTCTTGCCAAAGTTGACTAATTTTATAATATAGGGCCTAAGATATTAGGCTACCCACTCCACCCCGTGAAATCCGAGCCAGCTTTCGTCAAAAGTTAGCTCGGGTATTCACAAAATTAGGTTTAATGGGTTTGCCATTTGGGAAAACCCGAGCCAGGTTTTGATACAAAACGCTATAGGCCTATTATTGTATTTTTACACTTTTAACCCCTCATTTTCCCTGAACTTCACAGCCCTCTCCACTAGTGGGGGGGCGTGTTTTTAGGTTGTTGGATAATGGGTAAATACTCATTTCAGCTGCTCTTCAGTATAAAACTACACTATATCTGAAGGAAAATTAAAATAAAATAAAACTTACTGAAATCGCTGTCGGTCCAAAAAGTCAGGTTTACCCTACATTCGGTAAATTGATACGGTGACGGTGTGACAGTCACGAGTTTTAGCATGAGTGTGGTTTTTTTTTTTGCATTTTTTCTTTAACCCTTGTCTAGTGGGGTGTTTTGGGCTCATTTGGGCATATTCAGGCCCTCCTGCATGATAAATCAAGCATCTGCATGAAAAAAAAATTATTTAGCAAAATACTAGGCACTAAAAGCTTCAAAATGGGACCAGAACGAGCTACGTAGCACTCGTGGTTCTCTTGCAGTGGTGCCACGAACATGGAAGTTTAGCATATATCGGTATATTTTTCCCAGCTATGCTCACTACTGGCTACACTGCCGGCCTCTCGAGAACACAGGGAACGTGGGTTAATGGGCGGCGGTAAGCCCTGGGAGTCGGCTGTCTGGCCCGCTGCGCTCCTGGCCATTTGCACTCTATTTTAACCCTTTAAAAGCCTTAATAATGCTCCTAACTTGCTGCAAATTGGTGCACGACTTAAGTCTAGCGCCACTCTTTAAGGGTTAATATACAGTGTTGTTTTACCTAACTAACATCTCTATCTCTATCAGTGGTTAGAGTGATCGGACGCCTGTGAAATTCGCTCCACATTATCCATCATTTCTTGACTTATCATAGTGAAATCAACGCATATTTCCTAGTGAAGTGTTAAATCAACGCATACACATTGTACTTCATCAAAGGAAATACGTCCAGAAAGCAAGATTAAAGTGATAATTCGTGATAAAAGTGAAAACTCGCCCATCGCTCAAAATGGCCGGGGTCCAAAACATAAACAAACCTGACCTTGAGTGCCGCATGTGTGGAATTGTTTTCTGCGAGGAGCAACAGGATTACACAATCCGCTGTGATGACTGTACACAGTGGCTCCACTACTACTGCACTGGCCTCCCTACCTTCCAAATACTCCGCTTCGCCAAGACACAACGCAAATTCTCATGTAAAGACTGCTGCATGGAAAAATATAGTGATGAAGGTGAGTGGGTAGCTAAGGCAGAAACAGCAATGGTAAAACACAAGGAGCTACTAGAAAAATCAGGGGCCATCTCCAAAAGCCACAGCAACCTCTTCACGCCACAGGAAACAAATAACAGCAAAACACCCAGCCTAGAACATCAACAGAGTAAAGAACAAGCCACAGAACACAGTAAAAATAAAAAAGATGCAGCCAAAACACTGGACCTTGGAATTGGGAGCACCCCTGGGAATATTGAACTTACTCAAGTCAGCGAACCCCAGGATGTGAACCGTGTGCCTACCACTAAAAGTCAGCCCACAACCACACCACCACCAAACTCAGCAGAACAGGTAACAGGAACGGGACACACCAAGGCCACTGCTAAACCCACAACACAAAAGACAACATTGAGAGTGCACGCCCCACATGCAACGGATGCAGTCATTATGCTCCGACATACAGGACTCCAGCAGCAATTGAACCCACAACCACAAGAACAGGTGAGGCGAGTGCTGTAAATTCAAATCCATGGAGACCTAGGCCCAGAGCTGAAAACAAGGGCACTTATACTAGGAGGAAAAGAATGGAAGTATGCAATTTCTACCTACGAAATGAATGCCGATATGGAGTAGTTGGCATGGGATGCAAAGAAGACCACCCAAAAATATGTGCAAGATTCATGAAGCACGGGCTGGATGAAAGGATCGGTTGCAAGCGTGGATGGAAGTGCATCGACTACCACCCATATGTATGCAGAATCTCACTCAACAAAAGGGCATGTACTATCAGAGACTGCAATCTTCCACACATCAAGGGAACCAAAACACTGACACCCAGAAACAATGTCAACAATCCAAGGGAACATGCTACAGGACACATCCAAAGGGAATCTACCTACACACCAACACATGAGGAACAACTAGAAAGCCAACGCAATGCCCTCAGAAGCTGGCCAACCATCCAGCAAACTCACAAAGTCATACCAGCAGCGGTACACACGGCTATGCCTGACCAAGGTGCTTTTTTAGAGGTAATAATGGGACGTCTTCTGGAAGTGGAAAAACGGTCTCAAGTGATAATGGAGAGATTCCTAGCCCAAACCGAGGGGCCAGACATGAACCACAGAGGAAGGTGCAACTACCACTAACTAGTTTTTTTGTGGGCAACATCAGAGGACTTTACCCACGAAACAATCAATGCAAAGTCCCCATGTTGGAGGAAATTGCAGAGGAAGATAACTCAATTTTTCTAGCCCTCACAGAAACACACTTGAACGAAAACATTTTGGATGCAGAGATCAATATCCATAATTTCACTCTATTCAGAGCCGACAGAGAGGACAGAAGCCACGGAGGAGTAGCACTCTACCTAAGGGAGGATATGGCTGCAAATACCGAAACTTTAGTTGCATTCTCAAACGGCACAACAGAGCTACTAGCAGTACACATAAGACAAACCGACATGCTCATCATAATTTTGTACCGACCTCCAAACACCACAGGGGAAATTTTCAAAGAGGTCACAGAGAAGATACAATCACTCCTACAAAATCTGCCAACTCCCGCTACAGATGTCATCATCACAGGAGATTTCAACCTGCCCATCATCAATTGGGCAACCATGAAAATAGACTGAGGAACCAGGGATGAAAAACAGCAAGCCAAGGAGCTAATGACTATCATGGACACTGCATACATGAAGCAATACATCGAGGAACCTACAAGAGGCAACAACACACTGGACTTACTATTTGGCAACAACTTCGACCTGGTACACTCGTACGAAACTGTAAAAACTATAATGTCCGACCACAGCCTCATCAAAGTTAGAACCCCCACACCAGCCGCCACACCACCAAGAAGATGTCAACAGGAATCAAGCCAAATATCCTGCACCTCTCTGAAAGATCTCAACTTCTACAGCAAAGATATAGACTGGGACAGACTGAGAGCAGAACTGGCAGTAACTGATTGGAGGGCACTATTCGAAGATAAAAAAGTAGACGAAACTCTCAGTATCCTCCAGAAACAATGCCTGAAGACCTGTAAAAACACCATACCACCCAAATCAAGCAGGAAGCAGATCAAGCAGATTCCCAGAGATAGAAAAATACTAATGAAGAAAAGGACATACTTGAGAGCCAAGCAAGACCAGCTATGCGCACAATATCACCAAACTACAAGAAGAGCTCGATGAAGTTTAACGTAAACTCATCCAGTCACACCAAGAGCAAAGAACACGTGAAGAACTACAAGCAGTTGCAAACATACGAGTAAATAGCAAATTCTTCTATGCATACGCAAAAAGGAGACTCGGGAACACCTCAACAATAGGACCACTTGCAAAACCTACGGGCGAACTTGAGAGTGATCCGACCGAAATGGCCAAGATACTCAAACAGCAGTACGAAAGTGTCTTCAGCCCGCCAAATGAAGACAAGAAAATCGATAATGCAACGACCTTCTTTGACAACGCTCCAGGGACACCACATCAACTCTCCTCGGTAACAGTATCAACAGAGGACATAATAGCAGCCATCGACACGATTGGACCAAACTCTGCGGCAGGACCAGACGGCTTTCATGCCCAACTGCTAAAAAACTGCAAACATCAGCTAGCCTTGCCTCTAAAACTGCTGTGGAGCAAGTCCCTCCAAACTGGATATGTACCACAAGCCCTAAAAGAAGGTACTGTCACACCAATACACAAAGGGGGCAGTAAAGGCATAGCCAAAAATTACAGACCAGTGGTGCTGACGTCACATCTTATTAAAATCATAGAAAGAACAATACGAGCTAAGATGGTCAGCCACCTGGAAGATAACGAGGCATTCAACGAGGGTCAACATGGCTTTAGACAAGGCCGCTCCTGCCTTTCACAACTACTATCACACTACGACAAAATCCTACAGGATATTCAAGACGGAGAAAATGAATGTAGAAGTCGTATATCTAGATTTCGCCAAAGCTTTTGACAAGGTGGACCATGGGATCCTTCTACATAAACTCAAATCACTGGGAATAGGGGGAGACCTTGGAAGATGGCTCCACAGCTTCATCACCAACAGAAAACAAAGAGTCACGGTTCAAGGAAGCCTATCAGAAGCAGGTGGGGTCATCAGCGGAGTACCACAAGGATCAGTACTGGGACCTCTCCTATTCCTCATCATGATAGGAGACATCGACAGGGACCTGGAACACTCAACAGCCTCATCGTTTGCAGACGACACCAGACTCATGAAGAAAATCACCTCACAACATGATGCACAGCTACTACAACAAGACTTGGACAAAATCCTGAAGTGGGCAGAAGAAAACAACATGGCCCTAAACGGAGAAAAGTTCGAGCTTCTAAGGTACGGGAACAAGAGAGCACTACAAAACGACACCAACTACAAAAGTGGACAGCAAGAAATTACCGCCAAAGACACAGTGAAGGACTTGGGAGTAAATATGAGCAGAGACACCACTTTTTCCCAGCATATTACCAAAGCCACAACAACAGCAAAACAAATAGCAGGCTGGATCCTGAGAACCTTCCACACAAGAAATGCGAGGTGTATGTTAACACTGTGGAAGTCACTGGTCCTACCACGACTGGAGTACTGCTCTCAGCTCTGGTCTCCCCAAAAAGTAGGAGAAATAACAGAAATCGAAGCCACCCAGAGGACATTCACCAGTAAAATCCATGAGTTTCAACATTTTAACTACTGGGAGAGACTCAAGGAGCTGCAGCTGTACTCACTTCAAAGACGTAGGGAGAGATACATCATCATCTACGTCTGGAAGATTTTGGAAAAAAAGGTACCAAATCCAAACATCCAAGAGACTCAACACCAAAGGCGAGGGAGGCTGTGCTATGTGAGGACTACGCCGGGATCAACACAAAAAATCAAATCCCTGATCCATCACAGCTTTACATACAATGGAACCAGACTGTTCAACTGTATACCAGCCCCTCTCAGGAACATGACCGGGGTGTCTCCAGACACCTTCAAGAAACACTTGGACATGTGGCTGGCCAAAATACCGGACCGGCCACCAACACCAGGATACCCCAGCACCAACTCCAACCGACTTCTAGAATAGAGAGTGGAAGAAAGGGAGCTGCCTGGTCGCAGTGGAGCCCCAGCTCAACTGTGTCACTAACGGACGGAATACAACAAAGTGTAACAAAGTGTAAGAAACCTAACCTAACCTAAAAGTAATACGTGGATAGAAACTAACCTAAAATGTATGCAATTACCAAAGCAGCACTAGATCGCGCAACTGTAAGGTCCCCCGAGTAAGGTAGGAGGGAAAAAAATATATATAAAGCAGAAATCCCGTAAAACAGAACTTGTCATTATGCAGACAAGACTGTGTTTTACCCTATATCTCCCTTCTAATACATTTGCAAAGGGAAGGACATATATGAAGACTATTATATGACATACCTATAGGTTGGCTACACAAACATCGATGGGGCTTGTAACTGTCAAACCGTAAAATCTTACCCTACATTCTTGCCGAAACTTCTTAAAACACTTGGCTCAATGGGGAACAATGGATACAAGCCAGGTTTGCAAGAGGGGAGATGGTGTTCAACAGGTATTATAATAGCTTGGAAGGAAAATTTAAGTGTAAATAGGATTTTTTTACAAATGTATTAACAAAATAACTAATGATTTTAAGTTACTATCATAAACAAATTGATATAAATACTCAATGTCTCCTGAGGGCGGTGAGTTCCTGAGGTCTTGGAGGGGAAGCTTTGGGCTCTGCTGTGTGCGAAGGAAGACTCACTAGGTCCCATACGCTGAGGTACCTGTAGATGTCAACAAAGAGTTAATTTTTTTACCCCATAAAATCATGCTCCATTTTCAAACATTCAGAAGGGTAACTAAATTAACTTGGATTGACCCAAATATTGACATGGTGATTCCTATATGATCTAAGAGTAAGTGTACAGTATAATTATTGAATTTGGAATGGTCTAAGTGGCCCTAAAAAATCATTGTACAGAGTTAACTTTAGAATAAAAAACAATTTGCCTATAATTTCTGAGGAAAAATATTCCCAGGGCACTTATTTATCGATTAATGTTGATAAAATTAACTAAGTTTATGCATTAGGGCGTCATAAGCTACGAATGGTCAGAGGGTTCAAACCTGTTGGTAGGGCAGCCCTCGGGCCGATACTGCGCAGGTGCGGTGTCAAGGAGGGTCTGGCGCCGCATACCCTCAATTCATACCACATAATATATAAATTCCTTGTGCAGCTAAATACACATGAATTGTCACAGAAATCTATATGGAAGTCTCTATATGATTGATTTGAAAGTAGAGATTGGAAATATTTAAAAAATATTATAAAAAATGGCAAATAACAGTTTTACTCATAAAATAGATTTTTTACTGTAAAATTGCAAGAACAAAATTACTTAGTCACACAATGACATTACTTATGATTAACCCTTTCACGCATTTATGACACAGAGGTTGCCAGATTAGCAATAAGAAATAGAGTTCTCTCACTCTTATAATTACCTCTCCAAAATTAGTTTTCTGCCCACAGCTAACTCAAAGACAACTGCAGAGGTTGAAGTAACTAAACTAAAGGTTTCTAAATACCTCATGTGTTAGGAGTGCGATGACCTATGCCTCGGAGACGTGGCCGGTTAAAACTGAAGATATAGATAGAATAGAACGTAATGAGAAGAGAACGGTGAGATGGATATGTGGGGCTAATCTCAGGGACGGGGTATCGAGCGAGGAATTAAGAAGGTGTCTGGGGATTAGGAGTGTCAATGAAGTGATGCGCAGGAGCCGATTTGGTTGGTTTGGACATGTGGAGAGAATGAATGATCAGAACTGGGTGAGGAAATGTCGGACTGTGTATGTTGGGAGAGCTGCACGTAGGGGTAGACCTAGAATGACATTAGATCTCAAAATATAGAACTTGACAAGAAAAGCAGCCTTGACAGGGCTGCCTGGAGCGCAGTCATTTAGGACGAGACTGTAACCACATTCCTTGTGGACGTAACAGTCTTTAAACTTGTATGTACAGTATGGATGTACAGTAGAGAGCCATGGTACCACCCAGGGGCATGAGGCAGGACAACAAGATCTTTGGGAAGTGGAGTTTTACCTTGACAGTCCCGACGAAGTCTAACCCTTCCTTCTTTAGGGCCGTGACGAGAGGGAGAGTGGTGAACCAGTTGTCTGCCTTTATAGTTCTTCTGCCCCACCTTATGTACCCCTTGGAGAGCTCGGATGTGTAGAATTCCTCCAGGGTGTTTGGCTTGTCCAGGACCACCATGCCCTTGCCAAGGTAGGACATGGCATTACACATGGAGTGGGAGTCACACAACATCACGATCTTGAGTCCGTACCTGCAGCAAAAATCATGTGTCAGTCATCAATCACAACAGATAAGTATCATTGATTGACCCCACATCCCCCAACAGGTAAGTAAATTATCAGTAAGTACAAGTTATGTAAGGTAAGTATGGTATCAATTGGCCCGGGTGAGTGAACAGGTAGGTATCATTGATTGAACCCCCACACCCTGAGAGCTATGTAATTCATAATTATGCACAGGTAGTGTAAAAACAGGTACATCATAACAGGTAAGTGACAGAAATTTCAGCTTTGTAAATGACTTTCTATAAAAAGGTGACACTTCCTAATGAAATATAGGGAACATTTTGATGAATTATTTGAATAATAAGAGTTGAATGTAAAGATTTTAGAACTTATCCTGCCCAACAACTGCTCATCGATGCTGGCGCTGCAGGCGCCGACTGTGGCATCCCACACATTCTTGATGGGGGCAAAGCAATCAGTCAGGAAAATTATAGAAGGGGAGGATTTCTAGCCCCCTGCCCCCAGAAGGAAAAGTAGGACAGTAAAAGAGACAGACAGTGTAATACAAATCTATATAATATCTATATAATATTTTCGATTGTCTGTCTGTGTGTCTGTTCTTTATAGGCAGCCGCAGTTTTTAAGCTAGAGCGTTCATACTTGGTATGCATAGTAAGGGGGTCCCTAGGCAGGTTTTAGTGAAAAAATAGAATTCCCCAGGGTGAAAGGGACTGAGAAAATGGGCGCAAAATCGGAAAAAGGGCCATTTGGGGCAGAAGGAAGCCTCCGATCGAAAAGGTGTATGGAACGAAAGTTGTTTGCAGCCCCCCCAAATTGGGGGACGGATGAGGTCAGATCCAAACTCGGAAGTCATTTAGCGGCCGAAATCGAGGTCGCCGTTTAATGAGGCACAGGGAGGTCGAGGCCGGTGATTATGGTAGTAGTAGTATTGTGATGATTGTGGTAGTAGTGATTGATGATGCTGATTATGGTAGTAGTAGTGGTAGTAGTAGTGATGGTGATTATGGTAGAATTTAAACCCGGGCAACGCCGGGTACCCCTGCTAGTAATATATAAAAATGAAAAAGAGAACTGCATGAAGGAAAGTCGGTCTCTAAAAATGTTAGGTGGCAGATATGGAACAGATCGAACACATAGATAAAAGTTTTATGTGTAGGCCTATAGTACACACAGTAATAATAATATGCTGGTATTTTATTTGCATGAGCGCCAATTCTCCAAGTGGATTCACGAGCGCTCACATTAATTTCAATTTGTCCATTAAAAACAATTAAAATTAAAATGAATAAAGACGTGACTTTCCGGTCCCGTCGCAAGACCACCGTCTCAACCGAGCCGTCGCAAGATCATCACAAGACGGGAAAAACAACACAGGCTTGCTCTAAGCCAGCGCACCATTTTACAAATATATAGGCTAGGCTATACAACTTCTATTTCATCGGAATAACATTCACCGCCAATTTAATTATCAAGGATTATATTTTTTTTTTTTTTTTTTTTTTTTTTTCTATATTCCAACTACTCCCTCTCGGGCATAGGCTGAGAGCCTGTACATTCCACCGCTCAACACGGTGAAGCCCGTGAGGTCTTGTTCCAGCCTGGGGAGTGAGACATGTGAAGCATCCATCATGGCTCAAAGCAGCTCCATCTCTGAAGCGGCTGGTTGCTTCGCTCAAGTGCTTCACCGTCTCACCCTCCAGACTCAGACCCTCACTCTCAGAACGCCACCTATTGAGCAGTGAACTCACTAGGCATTGTCCCCCTGTAACATATTTTGAATATGGGAATATTCATACAGTGTTATTTAATCAGGGAACAATGAGGGTATTTTTTTGGCATTTCGGTGGGCTTTGTGGTAATGCACTGATACTAGGTACAGCACAAATTCAATCCCAATAATATCTTCCCATTGACATATCGGGATTTGAACCCGGGTCCATTGGATTACCAATCCAGTGGCATGACCACTCCACCACACCTCCCCTTAATATATAATATAAATGCAATTCTGATGTGAAAAAACAATCGGCAAATAGCATAGTCACAGCTGGGGTTTGTTGTGGTTTCGTGGACAAAAACTAACCAAGCGTACTGTCAGACATTAATTTATCATCAACAATTGGATATTAGTTACTGTGGGCTCTTATTACTCTACTTCCTAATAATAGGCAAGTAAATTATAAGATCATGTTTGGATAAACAAATATACCGAAATAAATTATTATTATTATTATTATTATTATTATTATTATAACGGCAAGTTGAGCGAGATGTTTCAGCTTGCCGTCAACCCAGCTGCGGAGCTCTCTTGCCGTCGCAAGAGAATATTGGTGTCTCGCTTGCTAAAGGTGGGCTTGCGACGGGACCGGAAAAACAGTTTTCGGGGTAGATCTTGCGACGATGGTCTTGCGACGGGACCGGAAAATCACGTCTTAAAAATATAAATATTAACAACCACAGCCCCGAGTCCCTAAGGAAGGCCATGGCCACAATCGGGCTTTCCCACAGAGCTCTCAAGGAGTGTGGATTATTGTACGTTGTTGGCATAAGTGGTTGCGTGGAATGCAGTCTTCTATGATGTGTTTGATAGAATTGGTCAATAAGGAAGGCCATGGCCGCAATCGGGCTTTCCCACAGAGCTCTCAAGGAGTGTAGATTATTGTATGTTGTTGGCGTAAGTGGTTGTGTGGAATGCAGTCTTCTATGATGCGTTTGATAGTACAGTCTGACCTGCCAATACGCGAGCTTTTAATACGCGATTCACCTTATACGCGAGGAGGGGGTCGAATCATACCCAAAACTTTCAAAACGCGTGATGTACCTTTAAAACGCGAATCCGGGCCCGATATAAGGCCAATTCCGGGGAGTTCAGCTAATACGCGAGGCCCCCCACCATTCCGCGCCAGTTACGTAGGCACGCAGGGCATTGTGGGATACGCCAGTCTACCCTCAGTCCACGCTCGCGCAACAGCTGTCCGACTCGTGTAGGACATTTACTGTTAATTTTAAGGTGTTTATTATTATTGTTCTATTTTCTTATGATTTGGATGTTTATGTATACATATATGTACCTTTTGTGGCAATTGACCGAGATAAATAGGCCTAAAGTAGACAACTTGGAGTCAGTGCCGCCCATATCGATTTATTCCCATATAATACTCTATTGCTAATACGCAAATTTTCATTCCGCGCCCTCGCGTGTCTCCCATATTCTCGCGTATTGCCAGGCCAGACTGTACAGTAAACCCTCGCTATCTCAGACTAATTGGGGGGAGACCCAGTCCGAAACGTCCGATTTTCCGAGATGTCTGAAGTCCGACTTATGTCCGACTTAGGAGAGGAAAATGTGCGAATTAGAAGAGGGAGTCCGAGCCACCAGAGAAAACGAAGACTTCCCTATCACTAACAACGTAGATTCAAGATAAATTACAGTACCTGTACAGTATACAGTGGAGCCCCCATCCTAGCTGCTAATCGGTTCCACAGAAATAGAGCTAGGATTGAAACAGCCAAGATCGGGGCACTGTTCTTATGGTGAAAATTCAATCTCATGCCAAAATTTGCGTCTTTTTCTATTTTTTGCCTACGAAAACAAGTTTTATTGTACACAAATTAAATTTTATGCATTATACTGGATCATATAATACACCATAGAATAAGTTTTTAATAACTAGAAAAAAAAGGCCCAATATCTAAACAATTACTGCACTTTTTCCCAGTGTTAGGCTATGAAAACATGTTTTTTGTCTAGGCTACATCAAGTAGCCTAGGCCTAAATCTTATGCATTGTAAATAATAATATAGACATGGCTAAATGACAGTCCTAACCATAAATACTGTAAATTGGGGCATTGTTTCTATCATGCGAAATTTTTTAGGCCTAACCTAGGCCTAGGTTCTAAATTAGTCCAGCCACCCCTCAAGTACCCATTTCGCCCCAAATACTGTACATCCAATAAATACATATTATGAGGAAAAGACGTATAAATACGTATTATGAGAAGATTACTTACCACACAGATTTTATTATAAATCATAGTCATATTTAGCCTAGCCTAGGCTAACATCGTCTAGGCTAGGCAATTCAATCGCTTTCGTCCGACATGGACTGGTCTTTAACCCTCCAGCCCCGGCTATGTATTATATATATATTCCCCGAAACCCGGGTGTTTTGGCCGAAAAACGTCTAGGCTAGGCTACCGTATATTTGTTAATCTGACTGCTTCCCGCATTCCCGCGCATCCCCAAGCGTAGCCGTGTTATTTACCTGTAGAATGGCATTTGTAGAGCTCTCTAAGTCAACTGGTTGAGCTGTGATGATGATTTCATTGGAGATAACTTTATGGCCAAAACAGCCACTTTACACTACTTTTGGATACTTAACAACAACATACAGGCACACACGAACAAGCGACGCGCTCCTTCTTGTGGCCGGAGATGCGGGGCGACGGTCCAGCCGGCTGTTGTTTACATGCGTCGGACCGACGCCTCGCACACGAAGCTCACAGGCTTTGACCTCATGGGTGTTTAAGAGCCCTTCCGGGCAGCTCGTGTATGCTTTTTTATGGGCGTTCAAGAGCCCTTCCGTGGTGAGAGGGTTAATGTGTTTTGAGCATTAAATTCCTTCATTGCCACCACCAGGCCAACCATCCCTATCACTAGATGTACTAGGTTATAATAAACGCGCGAGATAAGGGGTTCAGGCACAAAAAGGCTTGCAAACGGTTGTTTTGTCAACACAGATACTAGCTAAACTGCATGCGTCTGCTTAGTGATGACCTCATACAAAGATAGCGGCATCTTGCGCATTTGACTCTCGGATTTCGTCTCTAAACGGCAAGCTACTGGCAGATTCTTTCATTATGTTAAAACAAAATTATTGTTTTTGTTTGTTTTCTAGTTTTATGTAGAGTTTTTAGTTATTTTTGCTATTTTTTCGGGTTTCGGCTGGGATTTTGATGCGAGGAATGAGGCTTTTGGCGCGAGAATTGAAATGGGGAATATTTGGTGTGTGGTGCGAGAATTGAATCAACGAAGACCGGTGTAGCTAGGATGGGGGCTCCACTCTACAGCAGACATATAAATATAACTATCACTTTCCTTCTCCACCTCACTGTAGCCTTAGATCTCGGAAATTTCCGAGATATATGGACACCTGTCCGACACACCATGTGGGTCCTCGGAATTTTCAGAGATCTACAGCGAACTTACCGAGAAGTGCGGGTTTCAGACTTTTATAGGTCAGAGATAGCGAGGGTTTACTGTATATGGATCCCTAAGGAAGGCCATGGCCGCAATCGGGCTTTCCCACAGAGCTCTCAAGGAGTGTAGATTATGTTGTTGGTGTAAGTGATTGTGTGGAATGCAGTCTTCTGTGATATGTTTGATAGTATGAGTGCCTAAGGAAGGCCATGGCCACAATCGGGCTTTTCCACAGAGCTCTCATGGAGTGTAGATTACTTATTGTATGTTGTTGGCGTAAGTGATTGTGTGGAATGCAGTCTTCTATGACGTATTTGATAGTATGGGTCCGTAAGGAAGGCCATGGCCGCAATCGGGCTTTGCCACAGAGCTCTCAAGGAGTGTAGATTACTGTATGTTGTTGGTGTAAGTGATTGTGTGGAATGCAGTCTTCTATGATGCGTTTGATTGTACGGGTCAATAAGGAAGGCCATGGCCGCAATCACCGCTTAACCTCCGAAGTGCGCATGGGGGGTATGAGACACCACACTCCTGTGCTGATGTATTTGAGCTGTTCCCATCACTAACATAGTTATTTTACCATAAATAGCATTAATACTTATCCATATGCACCTATTATAGGTTGATTATAAAGGTATTAACCTGTTACAATAAAAAAAGTCGAAACAGCGTTTGGATGGTCAAAATCGGCGATACAGGCCAGGAATTACATAATGTATGGCTGAGGCAACCTCCCTTCCCACCACTTTTCTCCACGTCTGGAGAGAGACTGTCGATCGATACTCGCTTGCTAACAGTGATGACAATGCCCTGCTTGCAACTCGCTAATGTTAGCACGAACATATACCACAGAATAAGGGAATAACAGGGAAAATAGGTGATCACTGAAGGAGGTGAGGAAAGGAGGGGAGGTGGAAGAGTGATATTTGGCATGGCCCAGGGGCAATACAAAAATAAAAACAAAACAAAACAAATATTTTGGGCGTTTTAAATGGATTTTTTTTTCCCTTACTCTTAAGAGTCTTCCCGCAATTCCCGGGTTAAAGGGGATCGAGGCACTTTTTTTGATAATTATAGGGAATAGGCTCGCAGCCTTATTATACATAATTTATTAGGGACAATGTAGGTCTATGAAATCCTTATACTGTACTCTTGTATAATCCACTGTGGGAGAATAATTTTGATCACATTATAAAATAAAAGAACGAAAACCCGATATTAATAGAAAAAACTATAATTATAGACTCGCAGCGTTATTAAACATAATTTATTAGGGAAAGTGAAGCTCTATGGAATCCTTACAATATACTCACATAGATTCCGTTATGGGAGAATAGTTTTGATAAGTTTTGTAACGATTTTGTCGATATATAAAGTCCCGCGCGTAAACAAACTCAGTCCCGCAATCTTGAGAGCTCTGCTACGGACGTGTCCAATGTTTACAAAAAGTGTTCGGAATGGAGTACTCGCTACGGTAAAGTGTTATGTTCTACAAAGATGTTACTGTATGTCTAATATATGAACCCACAGTAGCTGGCATGCAAGGGCTAGTGTTGTATCCCATGTACTGGGTCTAGGTTAGGTTAGGTTGTTTGGTTGTTGTTGTTGTTGTTGTTGTTGTTCGCCAGGCTGTCTGGCCGAACAGCCCCAAGGTCTCAAGCAAGGCCAAGGCCATAAACGAGCGCCCCCACAAAATCCTCCCTGCTTACCACTAACAAAGCCCGGGTGACCGAAGCCAACCAAGGCAGGGAGCTAAGGAGGGTGCGGAAACGCCCGGGAAACAAAAGCCCCACCCAAGGCCCTGTGCCCCTCAGCAATTATGAAGGGAAAGTTGAGGGGTAAGGGAAAAATGTGACGCTTTGGCTCCGAATCTGCCAACTTCTAGGTTGGCAGTAGGGAGGTAAATCCACGGAAAAGACGCCGCCACTTGAGATATAGAAGATATAGAAGTAAAAGGAACAGTCAGAGTAAGCTATGGGTATGGCAGAGATCGCTCAGTTCTCACTCGGATAGACCAGCCCATCACCGCATGACTAGAACCCAATCCTCTCAGCATCAACCAGGAAAGGCCCTAGAAAGCCGCCTTTGGCGGGGGGATAGCTCCCCTATTTTAACTCCTTTCGGGGTTGGGCACCCGCCACCCGGGTTATTTGGTTAGGTTAATATACTAGGTCTCTGAAACAAGATTCGTAGTTGCGGTAGTATTTACATCAAAACTATAGTTAATTAACTATCAAAACTATTGGTTCAATGTTATTTTAATACCACAAATTTTGTTGATATATTTGAAGATAAATATTGAATCTATATGCTCTAAAGATCATAAGAAAAGTGGTTTTAACCCTCGGCAAAACCTAATAAAGAAGTATGGTACAGTACTAAGATGTCTTTTTCGTAACAAGATTGTCAATACAGTACTTCCAGTTATCGATAGCTCTAAAGATCATATGAAAATGTGTTAAACACTCAGAAAAACCTAATATAAAAGTATGGTACTAAAATTTTATTTTCGTAACAAGGTTTTCAATATGGTACTTTCCCGTTATCAATGTACAATCAAAGCGGAAGATTGCAGAGTAAATACCGTAGACTTCATCGACTTTTCTTTCACGGTTTCACCTTTGTATAATCGACAGCCAATTTTTTTTTTTTTTTTGTATTTATTAAGGTATTAGTACTCAACCAGCGGGGGTGTGAGGGCGGCAGCCCCCACCAATAATACACTGTACTAGGTTAGGTTAGGTAAGGATGTTAGGTTAGGCTAATGTCTTTTCAAATCACTATCCGGGGGCGTCTCAACATCGATCGATAGGCCTAATGGGGAAAATAGGTTTTCCAGAGATTTCTAATTAATTACAAACACTATATATTGATGCAAATGATAAATTTGTTTTTATAAAAAAAAAAACACTTGGAAAATTTGTGGTATTAAAATTTAAAAAAATCCAAACTATTCTCCCACAGTGGAATCTATGCGAGTATATTATAAGGACTCCATAGAGCTTCACTTTCCCTAATAAATTATATATAATAATGCCGAGAGTCTTTTCAAAGAAATTACCGAAAAAACGACCATTCTAATTACCGGTAATCTCAAGAGCTCTTTCGGACATCCTCACTGTTTACAAACGCCGGTAAAAATTGAAGAGACCCCGGACAGCCTTTTTACTAGTTAATTCTAGTTATTAGTTTATTTTTCTTTGATATACGGTGTTGTTTAATACCGAGGACCGTCGCATTTTAGTATTTTCAACATTAGCCTAACCTACCCTAACTTAACCCTCCAGCCCCGGCTACGCATTACATAAATATTCCCCGAAACCCGGGTGTTTTGGCCGAAAAACGTCTAGGCTAGGCTACCGTATCTTTGTTATTCTGACTGCTTCCAGCATTCCCGCGCATCCCCAAGCGTAGCTGTGTTATTTACCTGTAGAATGGCGTTAAGTAGAGCTCTCGAAGTAAACTGGTTCAGTTGTGATGATTTCATTGGAGATAACTTACGGCAACAACAGCCACTTTACACTACTTTTCGATACTTAACAACATACAGGCACACACGAACAAGCGACGCTCTCCTTCTTGTGGCCGGAGATGCGGGGCGCCGGTCCAGCCGGCTGTTGTTTACATGCGTCGGATCGACGCCTCACACACCAAGGTCACAGGCTTTCAACCACTGGTACAATGTTGTACCACCCGGGTTCCTCGGGTCAAAACAAAATGGTACACACTTGTACCATCCGGGTTTGAAGAGTTAACCTAACCGAAAACTAACCGACTGTCTAAACCCAGCTCACGTTCCCCGTTTATGGGTGCGCGACAGTCTAAACCCAGCTCACGTTCCCTGTTTATGGGTACGCGACGGTCTAAACCCAGCTCATGTTCCCAGTTTAGTTTTCGGTTAGGTTAGGTTACCCTAATGTTGAAAATACTAAAACGCGACGGTCCTCGGTATTAAACAACACTGAATATCAAAGAAAAATAAACAAAAAAATAGAATTAACTAGTAAAAAGGCTGTCCGGGGTCTTCAATTTTTACCCAAACGCCTTCTTTATGCAGCATAATCGATATTTACCCCCTGCTGGCAACATAGATGAAGATTTCAATAATTCATGGGGGGGTGAGGGGGGGGGGCAAAGTCCCCCCTCAACCCATCGTGTATGATGTATCCCACATTGGAATTATAACGGTTATACTGACGATTTGGACCGACAGTTAGCTCATCGTTCTTTTTAGGCCTAATAGGTCCGGTAGAGCCATTGTTATATATATGTCATTAACCCCTTCAGACTCATATGACGCAGAGGTTGCCAGATTAACAATAAGAAATAGAGTTCTCTCTCTTATAATTCTATCTATCTATCTATTGCATGACGCTGTGATCCCCGAAGGGGTGGCCACGAACGAACCGCCCCATGCACCTCTGTCCCCAGTCAGTCGACGCCCCTCACCCCAACCAGCACCGCCTTCGTTCATGTACTTCCTCACTCCATCCTTCCACCTCTCATTCGGTCTACCTCTCCCTCTCTGTCCCTCCACCTCGCTCTCGTACACCCTCTTAGTCATTCTCTCGCTTTCCATACGTTCCATATGGCCGAACCATCTCAAGTTGTTCCTTTTCACACTTTCCAGCACATGTACCTCCACACCACACCTTCTTACTTCCTCATTAATCTGTCTATCCCTCCATGTAACTCCGCACGCACTCCTAAATAATTCATTTCCACTGCTCTCACTCTTGGTCCAAGTCTCTCAACCAACGTCCATGTTTCGCTTCCGTAAGTCAGTGTCGGGATTACCACACTGTCATGCAAGGACTTCTTCACTTCCATACTGACCACCCTATTTCTTGTTACTGCTTTTAGCGTTCCTACAACCCTCTTCCCCTGTTGTACCCTCTCCCGCACTTCTTCATCCATAGTCCCATCTTCACTCAACACACTGCCCAGATACTTAAAAGAGTTGACGATCTCCATAGCCTGACCGTTCAGCTTCACCTCACACTGTGACTTCACCCCTTTCGAAGACCATAACCTTGCTCTTTCCCGCATTTAACTTCAAATTCCGTTTCGCACACTGTTCCAAACTCATTTACCAGACCCTGCAACTCCCATTCATTATCACTCATCAGAACTGTATCATCCGCAAACTGCAGTATAGGTAGCTTCCACTCAATTCCCTCCCTTTTCAGCGATACACCAACATCCACTGCTCTTTATAGTATTTCTTTCAAGACTCCATCCATATATACAGTAAACAACCACGGGGACATCACACACCCCTGTTTCAAACCAACATTCAGGGCAAAGAACTCTCTCTGCTCACTCTTATAATTACCTCTCCAAAATTAGTTTTCTGCCCACAGCTAACTCAAAGACAACTGCAGAGGTTGAAGTAACTAAACTAAAGGTTTCTAAATACCCCTGATGGTAACAAAGGCTTTAAAGTATCCCAAATCGGCTCAAAATCGCGTTATATGTCGGAGAGGGTTAAGAGCTTAAATGTATTATAAGGGAGAACAAAACTAATACGCACCACAGCTAGCAGTGCAATCTTAATGGATGATGGCAAAGTAACATAATGAATAAGAATGGGTACTTATAACCGAAACTACCAATAATTATTTCTCAATATTTGAAGGCTATTATAGAATAAAGATGTTGCAAAGATCATATTAAAATTTGTTTCAACCTCCGGAGATCTATTTTATGTGCACTATATAAAGTACTGTAAAAACAAAATATTCTCCCTATTGACGGCAGTGAAATTCTTATCAAGCCCCTTACTGTTAAAATAGATTCTGATTTCAATAATTCATGGGGTGGTGAGGGGGGGCAAAGCCCCCCCTCAACCCATCCTGTATCCAAAGGCCAAAAAAAATTGTATATTTACTCTGAAAATGACTTGCATCAGAGTGTTTTAAGATCGTTGGATAATGGGTGAAATAAAGTTTTCCGGGGATTGTAACTAATTTCAACTACTGTATAATGATGAAAACTACCTAAAAGCATGGGAAAATTAGTGGTAGTTTCGGTTATAGGCTAAATTCCTAAGAATATTTTGCATAGGACCCCAATGGAAATACGCCTAACGGCCTTATTGGGCTATCCTTAGTTGGAATTATGCAAGGCTGGTACAGGTCATATTTGTAACAAACTATGTGGTACCAACTCTGTAAATTGCCGACTGAATAAATATTATTATTATTATTATTATTATTATTATTATAGGCCCTACCTAAGTTTAAACTTCTGGAAATTAATGGGTAATAAATAAGATTATTTCATATTTTAACATACGTCTGCCGCCGCACTCATGTTACTGTTTTAAACCTCTCGGCCCTCTCGCTGCCACTCGTTGCCGGAGTAAGGTACTGTATAGCCTATCCCATAGCCTATTACTGTGTTTTCTGCACTGTTACCCAACCAGCGGGGGTGTGGGGGCAGCAGCCCCCACCCATAATACTAGGATAGGTTAGGCTAATGTCTTTTATACGCTTTTAACCCCTCATTTTCCCTGAACATCATAGCCCTCTCCACAAGTGAGGGGCATGTTTTCAGATTGTTGGGTAATGGGTAAATACTAATTTCAGCTCCTCTTCAGTATAAAACACTAGGCCTATATCTGAAAGAAAAATAAACAAAAAAACATAATAAAACTTACTGAAATCGCCGTCGGTCCAAAACGTCAGGTTTACCATTATAACCAAGACCATGAAAACACTAATTTCTCAAAATCTGGTGGAAAACACATGAAAAATAAGGGTGTGAGCCTATTCCGGTAAATCTACAGTTATACTACCCCTCCCTCCCCCACTACCTCCCCCCTTCAAAACACGCCTTTTAGCCCTAAACAGATCGATGGGCTAACTGACGGTCCAAAACATCAGTATAACCAATATTATCACCAACCAGATAGTTTTTCAGGTAATTTGTTGTAGTTTTTTATTTGATAGCCTAGGCCTATACAGTGTTGTTTAATACCGAGGACCGTCGCACTTTAGTATTTTTAACATTAGCCTAACCTAACCTAACCGAAAACTAACCTGTCTCACGAGTCACGACCGGTCTAAACCCAGCTCACGTTCCCTGTTTATGGGTGCGCGACGGTCTAAACCCAGCTCACGTTCCCTGTTTATGGGTGCGTGACGGTCTAAACCCAGCTCACGTTCCCTGTTCATGGGTTCGCGAAGGTTTGTAATACTTCAATGTACTGTATCTATTACAAGTCAAATATACATTTCCACGCATCATCAAACCATACGAAGTCTAGGCCTACTACTTACTACTAATAATATTAACCGATAATATTAAAGGACACTAGTGCGATGTTATGAGAAACAATTTATTAGGGAAAATAGGCCTAGGCACCAATAGATTCCCCATATTTTTCTCCATAGCCTATAGGCCTAGGCCTAGTCCGCATGGAGGATTTTCATTATCAACAAATTGAAAAATACCCACTTCCCAGACAAATACACCAAAAATCTAAGTCAAAGCGGGGCTGTGGGGGCAGCAGCCCCCACCTATAATACTAGGATAGGTTAGGTAAGGTTCCGTTAGGTTAGGCTAATGTCCTTTCAAAGGGGTAGGTTATAGGCTAGGCTAGTAAACACTATAATAGCCTATACCCAGTCAGAGGTAGGAAGAAGTCCTGCAGTAGTCTCCTTGAAATTGGCTTGAATGGTACCTATATTACCTATTAACCCATTAGTACCAACGGCAACAGAATAGCGACGAAATAGGGGTAGTATAACTGTAGATTTATCCCTATAATTACCCATTGTCCCGAATAAATTATCGTACCTAAATTATGTATAAGGCCGAGAGCCTATTCCCTATAATTATCGCTTGATCATTAGTGTGTTGGTGGTGTAATGGTTTAGAAACTTTAGATGCTTATGTTCTGGGTGTGGTGTCCCGAGTTGGAATCCCGGGAGGACCATATGCTTTCATTACTGTGTTGGTGGTGTAATGGTTTAGATGCTTATGTTCTGGGTGTGGTGTCATGAGTTGGAATCCCGGGAGGACCATATGCTTTCATTAGTTTATTAAAGTACATTTGAGTTTGTAATTGATGATTACTATTAAGAATAGAGTGTTACTTAACTTAACTTATATATGTGCAGTGTGGCCTCTCACACGACGAGGCTTCTTGTCTGGGTCTAATTCCTTCTTGTCCATTTATTCATCGTAGGCCAATCATTTCCAGGCCTAATTAAGCCAGCACACTGTAGAATATCGTCAGGACTGGAGCTTCTCTGCGAAAACCATCGTCCCTCTCCACCAGCTGATGTTACTTGAATGAAGGTAGAACAGGAAAATTAATAATTAGGCTATCTCAAATAAAGGCCACACAAGCTTTGCATATTGAACATCGTGTAAGAAAAGAAAAATGTATGAATCATTTATAAAACTTATCGATCGATTATATATTAACTTGTCCGAAACATAAGGATATTTGCTTAATGATCATTATGAATGTGTTCGAAAAGGATATGAAACTCGTGAAGCTCTGTAGGTAGGATCTGTGGTAGCAAAAGGGTTAAGCGAGATAGTTTGAAGCCTCTTGATTGCTGGAAACCCTTTTTAAACTAAATAAAATCGTCTGATAGCAGCCACATTATTGTTAAAAGGACGGCACCGGTACTGAAGGGGTTAACAGCTATTTGGAATCGACCACTTGCCAGTTTCGTTCTATAAAGAAGTTGGAGCTTCGATATGACAACGATATTTAACAATTATCACCTACATTGCGGTTGCAGTGCTTATATAAATACATAAAACCTAATTCAACATACCCTTTATCCATCAGAAACTTAAATTATTGTTGTATTTCTGTTTACTATCGATATCTACAGCTCCAACTTCCTTATAGCCTGAAACTCGCAAGTGGTCAATTGGGTAACTATAGGTGGTAATTGAGTACGATCCGTCTTAGGAAGGCTTCGATGTGTCTATAAAGTGAGCAAGATACGTTGTCTTAATTATAAGCTATCTCGAACTTCTCATTATTTCTTCACCTGAACTTATATATTTGGGAAGTTCATTTGGTGTTCGAGGCTTCACATAGGGCCGGTATTTACGTCTTAGAGTGTACTAAGGCTGGTATTCTTAAGGGGAGCTAGACTAACCGTTTGTTTGGTCTATTAATTCATTTATTCATATATTTTTTTTAGTTTCCTGCCTAGACCTCCATCAACCTTAGAAAAAGACCCCCTAGACCCCCCTTCAAGATAGGGCCGGTATTTACGTCTTAAGAGTGTACTAAGGCTGGTATTCTTAACCCCTTTTGTACTGGTGACGTATATTTTATTATATTCTTGCTATATTTAGACGATTTTCTTCAGTTAACAGGCTTCAAACTATCTCACTTAACCCTTTTTATTACCACAGATCCTTCTTAAGCTGCACAAAATCATCTAAATATAGCTAAAATTAAATGATAAAGACGTCGCCGGTACAAAAGAGGTTTGGTAGGCTATACCACTCAAGATGTCGTATGGATTCATGTCAATTAACTCGAACCCGAAGCAACTCTTACTCGAGTAAGAGTTGCTTCGGGTTCGAGTTAATTGACATGAATCCATACAGGCATCCTTAATTGGTTAGGTTTGGGAGTCGACATAGATTAATTCACCAGTTGCGAGTTTCGTTCTATAAGGAAATTGGAGGTGTAGACATCGATATTGAGCCAATTTACCAGCTATAATAAGGTTGTAGTTCATTTATAAATACATAAAACCCAATTCAACATACTCTTTAGCTATCAGAAACCTACATTATTATTGCATTTTTGTTTACTATCGATGTCTACAGCTCCAACTTCCTTATAGCCTGAAATTCACTGTATTAACCCTTTCTGTACCGGCGACGTCATTTTAATTATATTATTGGTATATTTAGACGATTTTGTGCAGTTTAAGTAGGAGCTGAGGTAGTAAAAAGGGTTGTGAGATAGTTTCAAGAGGGTTAAGTGAGATAGTTTCAAAAGGGTTAAGTGAGATAGTTTCAAAAGGGTTAAGTGAGATAGTTTCAAAAGGGTTAAGTGAGATAGTTTCTGTAATGCCCTCGAAAATGTCCCGCACCCACAATAATACTAACCCGAGTTGACGTCAGGTATAGCGTAAAATAGTCGGAGATGGTAAGTCCAATAAACTCATCACGTGATAACACCACGAGACTATCACCTGGTTCTTAAAAATCGGACTAAGGTTGCTATACTTTTAGTACGTCCGTGGTAGTACAGTGGGTTAGCGCGCGGGCCTGGTGGTGATGGTTGGGTCACTAACCAGGGTTCGAACCCCACCCAAGGCATCTCAAAACCTGTGGGTTTTTAGGGGGGTTAAATTCCCTTCAGAGGTTCGTATCCCGCGCCAGGTACCAGGAAAAGTTGATCCTAAAGGTAGCCTGGGGATATTTCAGGAGACCATGAATTCCCTTCACACCCAGCATAACATTGGCGGCAGCGGTGGTTCTTGATTCGGATAAAAGGTTGCATTACATTGCAAGTTTGGAACAGCTAGAACACGAGAACATCATGGCGCAACCTAACCACACTTCCATCCCAAATTATGATGAAACAAATTATGGGATCGAAGTATTCATGGACGTAGTGAAACCCTTACTTGACATTACTTATACCACGGACGCACACAAAATAGCCGTAACATTACCACACCTGGGAAAAGCCGTTTCCCTGGTGGCCTATCAAGTGCACCCTGATCTCACCTGGAACGAATTTCGCACAATAGTGATGGAAGCCATTAAACCTTCGTTGGGCGTTTTCGTGGCCCACACCCGTATCCTAGACACGAAATTCGAAGGCGATCTAGATGCCACAGTCAGTAAGCTTGCCCAACACATAAAAAATTCTTTCCCCACGTTGACCAAAATCCAACAAGAACAGCAAATTCTGGTCAACCTTGTGTCGATATTGCCCTCAGCAGTAAAAGACCATTTCCGGGTGCACGATTTTGTCGGATACAAAAAAGACCTCATCACGATCCGACGTATTTTGGCCGTGCGCACAGAAGCACCCACCCAAATCGCTGCAATCAAGAGGTTTCCCACGCACCCGCAGCAAACCAACCACCAAAACCCCAAGAATGCCTACCCAGCCTCATCTTTCAACAACAGACCCACCTACCCTTCCGGCAAGCCCCTAGCCACAGCCGCCGGACGACTATCACAGAGAGAGGGCGCCCAGCTCCCCCTTTTTGCCCACCCGAGGAGGGAGACCCCCACCCCCGCGGAGGTATACCTGGCCCCTGTTTTGACTTTCGAGTCATTGCCAGGTAGCACAGGAATTCTTCCTATCAATGAACTAACCATGAATGACTAACACCTTTACTAACCTCTATTAACTCGCACTAAACCATTTACCTTTCTTGCATGCTCTGATCACTAAATTAGTACCTCAGCTATACCATAGAACGAAGATTGAACAATCTAGAGAGACGCTCCTATCACAGCTGTCCCCATCCTCCTCGCAAAGTAGATCCAGTCTCTCTCCCCTAAATACGTCCAGTATAGCCAAAATAGTACCTCTTACTAAGGCTCAGTTATATGAAAATATAAAGGCTTCCTATCGCCCTGTGCCACAACAGTAAATACCATCTTACCTAGTCCCCATATCTATGGAGAGCTCAATTAAGTCCATAAGACTCGAGATCCCTACTGTCTACAGGGTCCAGAACCGAGCCTATAAATCTTACTCCCGCCCCCAGTCAAATCAGTTGAAAGCTAGACACCAACCAGTGGTCACTACCCTGCAGTTTACCTCTAGCTCTGCCCTTGTGTTGTTCCGGAGTTGAGAGATTCCAGATCCGGCAGACTCCGTGGCAGAGAAGACTGATAGAAGCATCTGTCCATGTACAAGTCCTAACGTGCACCTTATAACCTTCACACAAATTCGTGGGTATATAAGTGTGTAGCCAGCAACGATCATCAAGAGATCCGACTTGAGAACTTCCTACATTTTGGACCATCTGGACGGCCGAGGAACCAGTCGTTAGCCCCCAACATCACCGGAAGCAAGATAACCAGGACCAGATCTACCCATACTATTCAAGATTCATGTTGCTAGTACTAAGTGTTATAGTACTAGCTTGATGCTCACTCATTAACTTTCTATAAAGTGGCTAAGACCTTGCCCAGTGTAATTCATATTTAACCATTCCATTTGGGATGTACTAAGCGATCAGTGTTCTTTAATTAACAGGCGACCTTGACTCTCGTAATTACCTTATCCAGATATTAAAACTCTAGTGATATCTAACGTTCGCCCACTGATTTGTGTTCTACGTATTTCTGGCTTAAGAATATCAAACTTAGTTCAGTACCCCCATGAGGTTACTAGAGATTTCCGTGTTCTACAATATACGCGTGTCTAATCCTAACTGTGAGCTGCTACTTGGGCACGCGACCAGCCAGCAAGAGGTAAAATCAGTGACATTGAATTATACGAATATATTGGGGTCTTCCAGTGAAATAAAAACTTGCTAATTAAACCCGTGATCAGAAGAATATACCTGAACGTTGGAAGTGGGGGACTAGGCTCCATCCAGATCCGCTAATGCTAGCAGTTCCCTTCTATCATTTGTTTTGTGCGAAATTAACTATCTTTCTATGCTCTTTATTTCTTTATTTCAATAAACGTGAACTTGTGTCGTGTTACCGTGTGTTTATTTTGTGTTCTCTATTCCTCATACCTTGTATTGTGCATGCAGCCTTCTATACCCAGTCATTCAGAACTCACATTACCCAAGTTAAACCTGTAGAAAAACAGGGCATAACAGTTTCCAAAGGGTTAAGTGAGATAGTTTCAAAAGGGTTAAGTGAGATAATTTCAAAAGGGTTAAGTGAGATAATTTCAAAAGGGTTAAGTGAGATAGTTTCAAAAGGGTTAAGTGAGATAGTTTCCAAAGGGTTAAGTGAGATAGTTTCAAAAGGGTTAAGTGAGATAGTTTCCAAAGGGTTAAGTGAGATAGTTTCCAAAGGGTTAAGTGAGATAGTTTCCAAAGGGTTAAGTGAGATAGTTTCCAAAGGGTTAAGTGAGATAGTTTCCAAAGGGTTAAGTGAGATAGTTTCCAAAGGGTTAAGTGAGATAGTTTCCAAAGGGTTAAGTGAGATAGTTTCCAAAGGGTTAAGTGAGATAGTTTCAAAAGGGTTAAGTGAGATAGTTTCAAAAGGGTTAAGTGAGATAGTTTCCAAAGGGTTAAGTGAGATAGTTTCCAAAGGGTTAAGTGAGATAGTTTCCAAAGGGTTAAGTGAGATAGTTTCCAAAGGGTTAAGTGAGATAGTTTCCAAAGGGTTAAGTGAGATAGTTTCAAAAGGGTTAAGTGAGATAGTTTCAAAAGGGTTAAGTGAGATAATTTCAAAAGGGTTAAGTGAGATAATTTCAAAGGGGCTTCTATCAAATAACAGCTAGGCTTCGAACTATCTCCCTTTTTAATTACCCCAGATCCTTCTTAATTACACCCCACAAAATCATCTAAATATAGCTAGAATAAAATTTAAAAGACGTCCCCGGTAGCCTACACCAGACCTGCTGTTGCTTGATTTCCTTTGTACAGTAGGGGTAAATAAAATCGTCTAATAATAGCCAGAAAACAGAAAAGAAGCGAGTCATCGAGCCTATGAGGATTATAAGGGGGAGGTAGTCGTTTTTTCTGGACCCCCTTCTCCCTCATGTTCAGCATATCAGTTTTGAGATTTTCAGACATTCATTCCATGGTTCATTCCTTAGTTTGGCGATTTTGAGACCTTTTGCTCCATTTCTTTGTCAATATCAATGTTTGTCGTGCCATTTAAGTGTCGATTTTTTCCTGATGAGCGTTAGCAAGCCTGTAATCTGAGAAGGAACCGGCCTTCGGCCAGGACAGTTTTCCACCGGAAAATATACAAATTTATCTTGAAAGTGGGTCTATGGAGTGTTTATTTTTAAGCTTGATGGAAGTCTAGCGATGAAACTTAAATATAAAGTTAATATATATAAATATAGACTTAAAACAAACCCTACCCCATTAAAGTAAAGTTGTGAAGCATCTGGGATCAAAGCATTGCATTGTCTCGCTTGGGTTCAATATCGATTCAAAGACTATCTAACTTAATCCTTTTAGCTACCATATCGTCCATATGTCCTTCCCAAGCTGCATAAAATCGTCTAAATGTACCTATGAGACGATTATATTCAGCTTAGGGAGGACATAATTATACCCATTAAAAGGCTACAGACTATCTCACTTAATCCTTTTAGCTACCATATGTCCTTCCTAAGCTTTATAAAATCGTCTAAATGTAGCCGAAATCAAATAAAAAAAGACCTCACCGGTACAGAAGGGGTTAAGTACCCTCCCGCACAAGACTGGCGTGCGGTGAGGTACTAACCTGATACTACCGAGCGGTACATACTGACTCGGACTGCTTCTTCTATCTATCTATCTATTGCCGGACGCCTTACTCCCCTTACGAGGGTGGCCATACACAGAATGCCCCCCAAACGGACCTATTCCCTGTGAGAGGGACAACCCGAGCCAGTTTAGTGAAGGACTTACAGGATTGACCACTCAATTTAGGATCGGTCCGACTCCGAGGCCCTCTGTGTATCTTGTTAGCACTATTTTTCTACAGTGGTGTTCGGCTAATCCATCCACTAACCTGCCTTACCCTTAGGTAAGCAATACGGATTTGTATCAGGTTTACTCCCCTAGACAGGTTGCCAACCAAGGCTGAAGAGTCCCATCCACCCGAATTTGTATAAGATTGTCTCCATATAAGGACTCCATAGCCGCAGCCGTTATGTTTACACTTGCGCCTAATCACGATCTATTTCAATACATATCTACTACATTTTACTTATTTATTTTAAGTTTGATTAATTTGGTTTGCTTAAATAGGTTAATTTTATACAATTAAACATCTTAGATAAATACAATCAAATCACGATGCTAGGGCATGCCGGCTGCGGCTATGACTTACGTAATCATCCCACATGAACAACATTGCCAATATATTCAGCTCAATACTAGCGATATTCGCTATTTTTGTGCATCTAGCATCGTAAAATATACCAATATTGTTGTCATTTAAGCCTTATATATTAATAATCCTAATTAATAATAGCATATTTTAACTTATGTGCGCGTTCTTTACATGGTTAATTTATTTTATACTCTTTATTTTTTCGGAAAACTGCTATTCCTGACTTTCGATTTGCGGTGTGTTGCACTGCTGGCTTAAATCACCTGAAGTCTTACTGTAATTTAATTTAATGTAATTTAATTACTGTAACTATCCGAATTTCTAGAAGGTAATTAGTTTTTGAATAGGTATAAAGTACTATTTGACATTTTAATTCAAGTAATCTGGCTCTAGAACTATTGCGCATGTCGAAGGTTCATTTGTTTACCCAGGTGAGTTTCGAAGATGCTTACCTATAAAGGGCCTCACTCCTCCAACCCCAACCCAGCCGCCATTACCTGTTCCACCATAGTTATCGAGGTACATCACCTTCATCGTAGCACCTGTCTTTCATCAACATGCTCCATTAACCAGGTAAGTCCATCTATATTCACTGGTGGCCATTAATTTAAATGAAACTCTTCTGAGAACCTGTGAATTTACATATGGAGAGACGGTATATTAGTTTCTCCTATAATGGCCTCCACCTGTTGTGCCATACCTGTAATCATCCCAGCACCTGTTTTTCATCAACATGCTCCATTAACTAGTTCTGTGTGTCTATATTCACTGGTGGCCATTAAAATATATGTAACCAGGCCTATTATAAAAGCCTGTGAATTTAACATAAGGAGAGACGGTAAAACATGTCTACCTTAGCCCCTCCATAACATTCCCCTGTCCTGTCATTCATCAATATGCTTCACTAACCAGCTAAATCTATATATATTCACTGGCGGCCATTAAAATCGCCTATATGTAGACTATTATAGAGCCGTTGAGTAACATACGAGGCTTCTTAATAGCCTAGGCTATGTTTTTTTTCCTTTTTTTTTCTCATTTCTTATGCTAACTTTATTGTTGGCCAAACCGGTATCGTTATTGGCTAGGCTTAGGTAATTTCATGTTATTTTTATTTATTGCATTTCATTGTTTTATAGGCTAGCCTAGGCTATGTATTTTATGTAGTGTTACCCGGCCTCCAGAGCCATCAATATTTACATGTTTTGTTCTACAAAGTTAATATAGGCCTAGCTTACTTCAGTGTTGGATATGCGTAGACTGTCGGGAATGGCTTAGACTATTGTATATAAAACTTGCATAGCCTAATAAACAAACTAGAAGAACTTACCGTTTCAAAATCGCTAGGCTAGGCTGTGAAACTAAAAAAAACGCTTTAGCAAAATGTTATAAATAAGGCTAGAAAAAAAACGGTACGATTTTAGTTACTGGACACCTATTTGACAGCCTCAGGTACCACTGAGGATTTAATAGCCTACATATTTAGGCTAGGGGGGGCAGAGCCCCCCCTCAACCCTGTCCTGTATCCCATGGCCTATAACGCAAGTCTTTATCAAAAGATGGACCCAACAACTGGTTATATAAGCTTAGCCATTTGAAGTCGACTGCCAAGGCGGGACCGGGAAGTCACTCCGAACGTAAAGTAAACAAAGCGACGCTACTTCCACGAACGCAACCGAGTTGTCTTTATATTCGTCTCATATTATCATTAGGCCTGTTAAAGTGTCCCCATTGCTTTTTTAGTGTTGCGTACACCAGAAAAGGGTGTAGCTTGGTGTTGGATGCGTGGAAACCGATAAAAATTATGTATTAAATCCTCGGTGGTACCTGTCAAATAGGTGTCCAGTAACTAAAATCTTACCAAAAAAACAAATTGCCAATTTTCCCAATATAGCCTAGCCTAGGGCCCGTAAAATTTCGGGAGATGTTTCGCACTAAAATTCAGTCTAATAATAATAATAATAGTTCTTAAAGCTAGCACATGCTAAGCCAGCTAAGGATAGCCCAATAACGCCGATTAGGCGTATTTCCATTGGGGTCCTGTACTACTACCGCATCCCCGTGCTCCTGAGGGATGGTAACGACTCGGTGCTTGTGAAAAATCTTTAATGCGCCGAGCGTGGGCGCGATCCCGGGCCTTCTGGGTGGAAGTCCGAGACGCTAGTCGCTACACCAAGCAAGTCTAGCCTAGCTATGCCAGCGCCACTGTCTTTATAGTCATTAGTGTACAGTCGCGCTAAATAAATGATTTCTCGGCACAAACTATGTTTTAATCAATAATTGGTATCCGTAATATGTAGCCTAAGCTTAATTTCTTCATATAGCCTAGAGTGAAATATACCAACTTTTTCCAACACTAAACCACCCTATTCAACATCTGACGGACATTAATACTGCACAGAAAGCCAGACTTAACCCTTTACGAGCGGGCTAGGCGGTCTATTTGACCGTACCGCCCAGCGTTTTGTTTTTACCCTAAATAGGGTTGTTTCCGTGCTCATTTTCATGCCTAAATAAGACCCAGAGCGTAAAACTAGTATCTATCCCTGAAAGGGCATAAACAGAGCTTTCCAATGACACCCGAACCATCCTTGTACGACCACTGGTTCTCTTGCAACAAGAGTGCAAAAACCCTAAAATAAGGTAATTTCCATACATAATTCCCTGTGTAGCGAGTGAGAAAGGGGGGAGAAGGGTGCAATACAGTTCAGTACGTCCACGGTGGTCGTGGGGAGCGGTCATAAGGTTACTACGCTCATCCCACCGCTCAGCTCTCTCTCTCGGCAACATTACGTGCTGAAAATGGCACTCGACAGCTGTCGTGTGCCGCCACATAGTCCAAATTTATTTCACTCGACATATGTCGCGCGCCGCCAGTTAAGGGTTAATGACAGTTGGGACATGACTTATTAGCGCGACCGTACCCCAAACCTAAATTCAAAAAGTCGCCGGGGGTGCTGCCCCCCTCAACCCATCCTGTATCCAATGGCAACACTAATTCAATGATCCTTGCTATATAAAATTACTAAATTAATATATTTACTGCGGCCCATTTCCCATTTCTAAATTTGTTTCTGGGGGCGGCAGACTCGAGACAGAGCCCGAATAGGGAAAACAGAGCAATGGCACTTCATATGCAACCTGAACATTTATTATTAATCTTAATATATTTTGTATTTGTCATTGCTTAAAAAAGTATGAGGATTAAGTAATTGGAACTAGATTGAAATTAAGTCTAAACGAGATTATGGCTAAATTGACTTATTTTGATCTGTGTTAGTGGTGTAATGGTTTAGTGGTTTTGTTCTGGGTGTGGTGTCGCGGGTTGGAATCCGGGGAGGACCATATGCTTTCATTAGTTTATTAAAACACTTAAAGAGTGGGGCCCGACTTAAGTCTGTATCTAAAAAGTAAGTTAGGAGCATTATTAACCCCTTATTGGCGGCGCTCGACTTAGTCGTGCACCAATTTAGGAGCAAGTTAGGAGCATTATTAAGGCTTTTAAAGGGATCAAATCTAGTGCAAATGGCCGGGAGTGCAGCGGGCCAGACAGCCGACTCCCAGGGCTTACCGCCGCCCATTAACTCGTGTTCCCTGTGTTCTCGAGAGGCCGGCAGTGTAGCCAGTAGTGAGCATAGCTGGGAAAAATATACCGCTATACGCTAAACTCCCATGTTCGTGGCACCACTGCAAGAGAACCACGAGTGCTACGTAGCTCGTTCTGGTCTCATTTTGAAGCTTTTGGTGCCTAGTTTTTTGCTGAATACATTTATTTTCATGCAGATACTTGATTGATCATTCAGGAGGGCCTGAATATGCCCAAAATAGCCCAAAACTCCCCCGCTAAACGAGGGTTAAAGTACATTGGGGTTTGTAATTGATAAGTTAAGAACGGGGTGTTACCGGTACTTATATATTTGTCCACCACAACCGTATTTTGACAATTTTGTTTACTAAACTTTGGTGTCTACAGCTCCAACTTCTTTATTACTTTATAGTCAGAAATTGCTAGTAGTTTATTACTGTTCTATTAATTATTTATTTATTAGTATTTATTTATTATTTCACATCTATGCTTTCATTCATTTCATTGGAGGTGTTTGGTGGTGTAGTGAAATTATTACAAAATATATTATAGGCCTAGATTTTTAATATTACCACTACTTACTCCCAGCAGTGAAGGAGAGACGATGCTACACCATGGATGTGTCTGAGAACCCGGTACAATCTTGTGAGAGATCCTTCACAAGTTGGACAATCTTCACAGTTCCACCGGGTGAGTTGTTGTTGTTGTTCCCCAAGCTGCCTGGCCGAACAGCCCCAAGGCCCCGAGCAATTCCAAGGCCATAACCGAGCGCCCCCACAGAACCCTCCCTGCCGACCATAATAAAGCCTGGGTGACTGAAGCCACTCCATGGCGGGGAGCTGAGGAGGGTGTGGAAACGCCCGGGAAACCAAAACCCTACCTAGGGCCCTGTGCCCCTCAGCAATTATGAAGAGAAAGTTGAGGGGCAAGGGAAAAATAGAACTCTTTGGCTTCCAATCTTGGTAGATTGGGAGGTCAATCCACGGAAGAGACGCCGTCACTTGAGATCTAGAAAATATCTAAGTTAAAGGAACAGTTGGAGTAAGCTATGGGTATGGCAGAGATTGCTCAGCTCTCATTCTGATAGACCAGCCCATCACCACCCACCGGGTGAGTTATATTTAATGCAATTTTAATTGTGTATATAATGAAAACGCCTACAAACTTTATTTATATTCATTTTTATTTTTTTATTTTTTTAGTCATTGGTAAAATATTTATACTATAGTCTATTTTTTTCCAGCTGAGGGTAAATTGTCATGTATTTATCTTCGTTACTCAGCTAAAAAAAAAAGGGGGGGTACATACGAGATCTTGAGTCCGTCCAGGGGTCCTTCACTAGAAACATTCGGGGGATGAAGGACCTTAGCTACTTGGACTGGCTCAAGAAGCTAGGGCTCTGTACTCCCAGCAGAGAAGGAGAGACCGGTACTGCGCAATTTATGTGTGGAAAATCCTGGAGAAGCTGGTTCCAGATCCAACTGGTAATGAACTCCAGGAAAAACAAAATGGTCGGACTGGAAGGAAGTGTGAGAGGAGATCCCTTCCAACACAGGCACCAGAACGAGTGAGATCCCTCCTCGCATCCAGCCTAGGCCACAATGGACCAACAATTTTCAACTCGCTGCCCAAGGAAGTGCGAGACATAGTAGGTTGCCCGGTAGACAGGTTCAAAGGGTTATTAGACAAGTTCCTAAAGACCCTCCCAGATGAACCACCAGTGTCTGGATACACTGCTAACTGCCGGGCGGCCTCAAACTCTATACCAGACCAGACGGACCTCCTTCGAAGGGACGGACGCAGCGGTGGCGGACCACGACTGTGAGGACGGGACCTCTAGACGACTTCAAGTAAGATTCGAGTAAGATAAGGTAGATTTTGTGGCGAAATATGTTAATTATGAAAACTTGGCATTCAGCCTTAGTAGTTTCATATATTTCCATTAAGTATCGATAAATCGATGGAGAGGTGTGGTGGAGTGGTCATGCCACTGGATTGGTAATCCAATGGACCTGGGTTCAAATCCCGGTATGTCAATGGGAAGATATTATTGGGATCGAATTTGTGCTGTACCTAGTATCAGTGCATTACCACAAAGCCCACCGAAATGCCAAAAAAAAATACCCTCATTGTTCCCTGATTAAATAACACTGTATGAATATTCCCATATTCAAAATATGTTACAGGGGGACAATGCCTAGTGAGTTCACTGCTCAATAGGTGGCGTTCTGAGAGTGAGGGTCTGATTCTGGAGGGTGAGACGGTGAAGCACTTGAGCGAAGCAACCAGCCGCTTCAGAGATGGAGCTGCTTCGAGCCATGATGGATGCTTCACATGTCTCACTCCCCAGACTGGAACAAGACCTCACGGGCTTCACCGTGTTGAGCGGTGGAATGTACAGGCTCTCAGCCTATGCCCGAGAGAAAGTAGTTGGAATAAAAAAATAAAAAAAAAAATCCGCTGGAAAAAAATTGAGTATATCCTAGTTTGTGTATTAAAATGTAAAACTTGCAAACCAAATATGAGAGCCTACAAACTGTAATTATTATTGGTATTTACCCCATTCCCCACTTTTCACATTATTTTGTTGATTTTTATGTATAATTTTTTATTTTTTATTGGTAAATGTATTTTTTAGGTCTGAATTTTGAGCGGTCTGTTTTATCTATCGTAATCGATTACAGTCAGTTCCCCGTATCCGTGCTCCATACATTCGCGATGCCGCTTATCCACGGACACCCCTAAATATCCCATTACTAGTCATCCGCGCAAAAAAAACCCAGCAAAATACCAGCTATTCACGGATTTGAATCGGGCGGGTCGGTGCACATCCCGATTCTTGCTTTGGTCGGCCATCTTGCATTCTTGCGTGACGTCAACACAGCGTCCCAGCTGAGGCAGCAGTTCACAGACCAGTGTTGGAAAAGTTGAAAACCACTTGTTTACAAGCTTTTTTCTGCACGAACCTCTTATCTCCCGCATTTATTAGGGCCTTTAGAGCATTCAGTGATAGGGACAGTGGACCTGATGGTAATCATGATGGAAATAAATGCCCGGGACCATCAAAACAGAGAGCAAGCGTACAGACGCTGTCGGACGAAAGCAGGCAAATTATGCCGATGCGTAAGGCTAGCCTAGGCCTAATGACTGATTTCAAATAAAGTTTGTGTGGTAAGTTATCTCCTCATAATATGTATTAATAAGTATTCTCCTCAAATAATATGTACTGTAGGTCAAAATAATGGTTTGAGGGTCCAAGATGGCCAGGTCAGGTACGAGCTAAGCCTATTTCCCATTGAAACCTATGTTAAATACACTCCACTTATCCGCGGACCGCAGTCGGTACCAGTAAGCGCGGATACGGGGAACCAACTGTAGTTGCATTGTTTACTACCCGTCAAAGTTTGAGAATGTAGATGCGTATTAAGATATAGTAGTAGGCCCTATAGTATGTATATGTAAGGCATTAACCTAACAAACTTAGACTTATAGTTTGTTTTCAGCTGACGGCAAATATAATCCTTTAGTAGAACATTTTGATACTGTACAGTACTTATGGATAAATATTATCTTGCAAAGTTTTCATACTTGACTACATTTAATTAAACAAACTTTCATAATAGCAAAGTATTTAAGATATAAAACTTTTAAACTAACTCAAAATTTACTTTTGAAACTTGTAACTACTCTTTAACCCTTTGGCTGCGGGTGACGTTCTGGAATGTTTTGGCAAGTTACAGCAATTTCCAGGCTTAACCCGGCAACTGCTGGAAGACTTGGATTAAAACGCCCCCCCCCCCCCTCCATTTTTTTTTTTTTTTTTGGTCCCTGGGCCATACCAAATATCACTCCACCTCCCCTCCTTACCCACTTTCCTCACCTTCAGTTATCACCTATTTTCCCTGTTATTCCCTTATTCTGTGGTCTATTTTCGTGCTAACATTAGCGAGTTGGTAGCAGGGCGTTGTCATCACTGTTACCAAGCGTGGGAAAGAGCGAGAGAGAGACTATTGCGTAACAGTGTCTCTCCAGACGAGGGGAGGGAGGTTGCCTCAGCCATACATTATGTAACTCCCGGCCTGTATCGCCGATTTTGACCATCCAAACGCTGTTTCCACTAGTTTTATTGTTGTAACAGGTTAATACCTTTATAATCAACCTATAATAGGCGCATATGGAAAAGTATTAATACTATTTATGGTAAAATAACTATGTTAGTGATGGGAACAGCTCAAATACATGCGCACAGGAGTGTGGTGTCTCATACCCCCCATGCACTCTTCTTAGGTTAAAAGCCTGTAAAAATAGTGCGTCAGTGGTCGGGAGCGTGAGGGGCCCACCTCCGACCCTCGGAGCACCGAGCGGCTCACTGAAGTTGACTGGGTCTCGCGCGGGTCTCTCTCTGTGTCTCGCACAAACGTAGCCAAGCGAGCGAGTGCTACCAAATAGCGGGTTTCCCGCGTTTCACTGGCACCACTGCGGCTGAACCAGGCCACCTACACGGCCCGTTCTGGTCTGATTTTGAAGCTATTTTCGCCTAGTTTTTGGCAGAATACACTTCATTTAATGCAGATGCTTGATTTATCATTCAGGAGTGCCTGAATATGCCCTAAATAGCCCAAATATAGCCGTAGCCAATGGGTCAAGATTAAACATTATCGAAAGTATGACTCACTAAACAAAATCTGTGGAAAAATTAATTTAAATTAATCTGAAAACAAAATTAGTCTGCTGGAAAGAACTTTAGTACAGTACGTTGGATACCAAACTAACCCTTCCCTACCAGCTAGTATGTATGCCATGTACCTGTACCGTACATGGGATACAAACCTAACTCTTCCTTATTAGGTGGTATGTAACCTTGGTATCCAGTACATACTGTATGTGGAAAAAGACTAACCTGGGCTTAACATGTAGTATTCACTTCCCATGTAGTATCTGTAGTATGTGGAATAAAGACTAACCTTGGCTTAACATGTAGTATTCACTTCCCATATATTATCTGTAGTATGTGGAATAAAGACTAACCTTGGCTTAACATGTAGTATTCACTTCCCATGTAGTATCTGTAGTATGTGGAATAAAGACTTACCTTGGCTTAACATGTAGTATTCACTTCCCATGTAGTATCTGTAGTATGTGGAATAAAGACTAACCTTGGCTTAACATGTAGTATTCACTTCCCATGACTGTAGTATCTGTAGTATGTGGAATAAAGACTAACCTTGGCTTAACATGTAGTATTCGCCATAGGTGGGCACGATAGCCAAAAACCTTAACTTCGTTAACCGTTATTTCGTTAACGAAAACCTTAACGTCGTTAACCGGCGATACATTTATCGCTCATTAATCGTTAAATCACTAAATCCGATCCTTTCGATAACGATATACTTACTTTGTTAGTATCGTTATTTATCGAAGATATGGATATTTATCATATTTTAAAGGAGCTGCTTGGAGAGTGAGGAGGAACGAGGGTGCGTCGTGGACTCGTGGTCACGTGACCCCCCAAGCGGGCCGCATGGGTGGAGTAGAAATTACGTGGGTTCGGTTCGGCTTTTAGTTTACCTATTTATTGACTATTCTGCGGATTTCTGCCCGTTTGGCAATTAATTAACGATTATCGCTATTTTGGAACAAAAAGTATCGACGTTACCGTTAATTCGTTAAAGCTGGAAAAACAAATTATCCGATAAACGTGAACCCGAAATCGTTAACGCGTTAGTGCCCACCTATGGTATTCGCTTACCATGTAGTATCTGTAGTATGTGGAATAAAGACTAACCTTGGCTTAACATGTAGTATTCACTTACCATGTAGTATCTGTAGTATGTGGAATAAAGACTAACCTTGGCTTAACATGTATCGCTTGCCATGTAGTATGTGGGATAAAACTCTTAACTATTTTAGACTAACCTTGGCTTAACATGCTTCAAAGCATGGAAGAAAGGAGGCAGCAGGGAGGAATACCAGGCAGCTAAACGAACTGCCAAAAGAGTTATTTACAATGCTAAAAATCACATTAAGGACCTGGTCCTCGAACAAGTGTGTAACACTGACAATCCCAATGGGATCGTCAACCTAGCTAGGCGAGTTAAAAATGACAGTAGGGATATTATAGGTGAACAGTGTGTTAGAGATGATAATGGGAAGATTGTGTATGCAGAAAATGAAATCGGAGAAGCATGGAAGGTACACTATGAACGATTGCTAAATGTAGAGTTTGAATGGGATAAGGAACAGCTTAGTATCGAAAAACCAATATCTGGGCCCCCTCCTTTGATAGCACCAGCTGTAGTGAGCGACGCAATCAATAAAATGAAGGACGGTAAAGCTCCAGGTTGCTCCGACATTGTCGCTGAGATGATAAAAGCCTCAGGGGAGATTGGTGTAAACTTAGTCACTGAGTTGATAAACACCATTATTAAAGATGAGAAAATCCCAGAGGATTGGCTCAAAAGTGTATAGTAAATATATACAAAGGAAAAGGGGATGCGCTAGATAGAGGAAATTATAGGGGTCTGAAAATGCTTGACCAAATCATGAAGGTCTGTGAGAGAGTCCTTGAGGGTTTGATCAGGCAAAGCATCTCTATTGATGATATGCAGTTTGGTTTTATGCCAGGACGTGGTACAACCGATGCTATCTTCATAGTCAGGCAGATACAGGAAAGATACTTACTAAAAGGCAGGGATCTTTACTTTGTGAAGGCCTTTGATAGGGTACCTAGAGATGTTGTACAGTGGGCTATGAGGAAACTTGGTGTGGAAGAGTGGTTGGTGCGTGTGATAATGAAGATGTATGAGGATTCGCGAAGTTCGGTGAGGGTGAAGGGTGTACTGAGTGATGAGTCCATCAGGGTTCAGTGTTAAGCCCCCTCCTCTTTATTATGGTCTTGGAGGCGCTGTCTAGAGTTTTTAGAGGCGGACTCCCATTGGAACTGTTTTATGCAGACGATTTAGTCCTAATAGCTGACAGTATGCAGGATGCTGAGGCCAAATTCAGAGAGTGGAGAGAGGGCATGGCGAGCAAGGGTTTAAGAGTCAATATTAACAAAACCAAGGTTATGCATTGTAGTTTGAGACGAGGCAATGTGGAAAAGAGCGGTGCATACCCATGTGCAGTGTGTGGAAAGGGAGTGGGCGTTAACTCAATTCAATGTAGCATCTGTCGATGTTGGGTACACCATGGGAGTAAGCGCTGTAGTAGAATAAAGGGGCCCCTGCCGAAGGATAAGTCAGAAATAGAGAAATTTGAGTGCGTAGTGTGCAAAGGCGAGCTTGTGTTAAGTGATGATCCTGTGGCTGTGAATTTTGGAAATGAGTCTTTGGAGCTGGTGAACAAGTTTTGTTACCTAGGAGATACCATCTCTGCCGGTGGTGGGGCTGAGGCTGCCACTGTTGCTAGAATTAGGTGTGGCTGGGGGAAGTTCAGAGAATTGATGCCAATCCTGACCATGAAAAGAATGCCTCTCCCCCTGAAGGGAAAGGTGTATGCCTCATGTGTTAGAAGTGCAATGACGTATGCCTCAGAAACATGGGCCGTTAAAGTAGAGGATGTCAACAGAATGGAGCGTAATGAGATGAGAATGGTGAGATGGATGTGTGGGGCCAGGCTACAGGATAGAATAACAAATGTTGAGCTGAGGAGACGTTTAGGTATAAAGAGTATTAGCGAGGTGATGCGTACAAGTAGACTGGGATGGTATGGACATGTGGAGAGAATGGATGAACAAAATTGGGTGAAAAAATGCAGGTCTGTGATTGTGGAGGGAGCTGCACCAAGGGGTGGACCGAGGAAGACCTGGGATCGGACTATACGCGCCGATCTCAAATCAAAGAACTTGACAAGTGAAGCAGCCCTTAACAGGGTTGCCTGGAACTCCGCCATTAGGACAAGACACTGAAACTGCACTTATGTGTGGAACACTCAGTCTTAAAAATTTATGTATGTATGTACAGTAGTATCCGCTTACCATGTATCTGTAGGATAAAACTAACCATTAGGGGAGGTGTGGTGGAGTGGTCTTGCCACTGGCCTGGTAATCCAAAGGTCCCGGGTTCAAATCCCGATGTATCAATGGGAAGATATTATTGGGATGGAATTTGTGCTGTACCTGGTATCAGTGCATTACCACAAGCTCACCGAAACTTCAATAAAATACCCTCATTGTTCCCTGATTAAATAGCACTGTATGAATATTCCCATATTCAAAATATTCTATAGGGGTGCAATGCCTGGTGAGTTATCTGCTCAACAGGTGGCGTTGTGTGTGTGTAAGTGTGAGAGTCCGAGTGTAGGGGATGAGACAGTGAAGCACGGGAATGAGGTGGCTTCAGAGATGGGGTCGTTTCGGGCCATGAGTGAGCACCGTGCCTCATGTGAAGGCAAAATGGCAGGTGCTCGTTGTACTCTACGTGCTTCACATGTCTCACTCCCTAGACTGGAACAAGACCTCACAGGCTTCACTGTTCATTGTAAAGCGGTGAATGTTAGGCTCTCTTAGGTGAATGTTAGGCTCTCAGCCTATGCCCGAGAGGAAGTAAGTTGGAATATAGAAAAAAAAAAAAAAAAAAAAAAATATATTACATATTACGCATCTCCTGAATCAGACTTAGTGCAGGTAGTATACAATGCAACTAATCTATTCGGTGGATAAAATGGACACCCGGACATAATACTATCCCATTTGTTTTTTAAGTTTGCTGGAATAATAAATTTAGATTCTATTTACTCAGGCCCATTCCATAAATTTTCTATTTTTTGTTGCTTTGTTTTTTCCATTTTTCTATTTTATTTATATATTGTTAGATTAAAAAGTGTGTGGGGAACGGCTTAAGTGCGCGAGGTCTATTGCCAGATTCCCTGATCCCGAAGAGGTGGCCACAAACTAATCCCCCTCTATGTACTAGTCTTGTCAGCCGGCTCTTCTCCGGGTGGTCTGTTGGCAGAGACTTGTATTGTCGGACTCTGCCCATCAAGTGGTGCATCCTCAAATTGTAAGTTTTCTATGTGTATTTGTCCACTTTCAGTTGAAAAAACTCATTGGTTGATATTTCGGTTTATACTGTATACATATTATTTATTTTTTCCTTGCTGACTCTTCTCCGGGTGGTGTTCTGCCATGCGTGTTGTCAGACTGCCCCGCGGAGGACTCTGCCCCTCAAGTGCTGCACCCTGAAGTTGTAAGTACTGTTAGTCTATGTTAAGTGTGAATTGTGTGACCTGTCAGTCACATTGGGCTGGCAGCCATCTTTACCAATGACATTCCCAGGACCACGCCACTTATCATCATCCTGTCGCTTATAAAATACACTGTCACCATTCTTCAGATCTGATCTATCCTCTTCTCTCACTTTGCGAACAACTTTGTTTGCCTTATGAACCTCTTCACCATGGCCCCTAGGACTGGCACCAGAGGCCACAGTTACAAAATCCAAGTACAGCACAGAAGATTTTTCTCCCAGAGTCTTCAAGAGGTGGAACTCGCTTTCAGAAGACACCGTTACTGCACCAAATCTCAGACTCTTCAAGCAACGCCTCCAAGCAGAAATACACTACTCCCTCCACGAATTTCACTAAAACACTCGAAACACACATCTAAAACACCTAAACATACATCTCAAACAAACTAACACAACTAAAAAGGTAGTCTCCAACGAGGGCACAATATAAACTAACTATCTCTGCCGGACTCCCAGTAACTGCTACTAATCGTGCATCTAGTTAGAGTGCCCGTATTCATGTCTTGGGCCCCCACTGAACACAGCTGCTCCGTGGACAGTGCATGGCCCTACCTGGTAAGTAGCATTATGCATTACAGTACTCAAGTCACACACATCAAATGCTATATCCGGCCGTGTCTGGGTTCCCAACCAATTGAGTTGTCCAGTTAGTGCTCTGTATTCCTCTAGCTCTTCCATTCTCAGTTGATCCCTTCTGTGACTTGAACGTCCATGTGGAAGAGAAATTTCTCCAAGAGCATCTACATAATCATTCTGATGCAGACCAATGCCATTTTCATTCTGAACAACATTAACACCAATGTACCTGAATGATGTGTCGGTACTTGAAGACCCAAGTCTGACTTTCTGCTTCAAAGGTTCCATGACAGAAGCATAAAACTCACTTGTGCCAGCCCATAGAATATCATCCACATGTATGCACACCAGAGAACACCCCATCATGTATCCAGTAAAACAAAGCAGGATCAAGATGACTGATTTTCATTCCAAGTGAAAGTAACAAATCTTTCAATGTAGAGTACAGTACCATGCTCTTGCAGCATAATTTAGTCCATACACAGTTTTCTTGAGCTTCCATAAACAGCCATCATTGAATTCCTTGGGTGGCCGAAGAAAAAAATCACGCTGAATGGAGTTCCCTTGAAGAAAAGCAGTTCTGATATCAACAGTATGACATTCCCAGCCAGATGATGCAATTAGAGCTAAACTTTTTTTTTTTTTTTTTTCTCTTCTCTATATTCCAACTACTCCCTCTCGGGCATAGGCTGAGAGCCTGTACATTCCACCACTCAACACGGTGAAGCCTGTGAGGTCTTGTTCCAGTCTGGGGAGTGAGACATGCGAAGCATCCATCATGGCTCGAAGCAGCTCCATCTCTGAAGCGGCCGGTTGCTTCGCTCAAGTGCTTCACGGTCTCACCCTCCAGACTCAGACCCTCACTCTCAGAACGCCACCTATTGAGCAGTGAACTCACTAGGCATTGTCCCCCTGTAACATATTTTGAATATAGGAATATTCATACAGTGTTATTTAGTCTGGGAACAATGAGGGTATTTTTTTGGCATTTCGGTGGGCTTTGTGGTAATGCACTGATACTAGGTACAGCACAAATTCAATCCCAATAATATCTTCCCATTGACATATCGGGATTTGAACCCGGGTCCATTGGATTACCAATCCAGTGGCATGACCACTACACCACACCTCCCCTAACTAACTCTTAATGCATCCTTATAACAAGTTGTTGAGTCTGTACGGTTATTAGCCAAATCTTCCTCAAACCACAAGCTACAAGACTAGCCTTCACGACTGGATCCACCCTTCACTTTTTCAGTAATGACCCATCACAGATACCGGCGTCTGTCCAGTCTCTCACTTTCTCAAAAAAATCATTCTGGGTCCAGTTGTTGTTCCCCAGGCTGTCTGGCCGAACAGCCCCAAGGTCTCGAGCAAGGCCAAGGCCATAAACGAGCGCCCCCACAAAATCCTCCCTGCTTACCACTAACAAAGCCCGGGTGACCGAAGCCACTCCAAGGCAGGGAGCTGAGGAGGGTGCGGAAACGCCCAGGAAACCAAAGCCCCACCCAAGGCCCTGTGCCCCTCAGCAATTATGAGGGGTAAGGGAAAAATGTGACACTTTGGCTCCCAATCTGTCAACTTCTAGGTTGGCAGTAGGGAGGTCAATCCACGGAAAAGACTTGAGATCTAGGAGATATATAAGTAAAAGGAACAGTCAGAGTAAGCTATGGGTATGGCAGAGATTGCTCAGTTCTCACTCTGATAGACCAGCCCATCACCATCTGGGTCCAGTTCTCCAATTCAGCTAACTTTGCTTCATAAACACCATCTCCTGCGGCTCTACATAAGAGCACAGCTTCATCATCCGGCAACTCCCTCCACTTGGTTACAGATTTAGACAAAGGTATTAAAGATAGGGAAGATGCATACAAATGTTAAATATAAACTAGCTAATATGGAATTAGAAAACTCTAATTGTGAGAAACATCTAAGTGTGTTTGTTAGCAATGATTTGAAGCCTAGAAAACAGTGTATAAGCGTTCGAAACAAGGCAAACAGGATTCTCGGGTTCATCTCTAGGAGTGTGAGTAACAGAACTGCTGATGTTATCTTAAAACTTTACTTATTAGTGAGACTCCATATGGATTATGCTGTTCAATTTTGGTGTCCTTATTACAGAATGGACATAGATTCATTGGAGAGAGTACAACGTAGAATGACAAAAATTATTCATAATATTAGAAATCTTCCGTATAAAGAAAGGTTGAAGAAATTAGGCTTACATTCGTTAAGAGAGACGCAGAGTTAGAGGGGACATGATAGAGGTATTCAAGTGGGTTAGTGGAATTAATAAAGGGGACATGAAAAATGTACTAAAGCTCAGTGATGGCGAAAGAACTCTTACAAATGGTTTCAAATTAGATAAATTTAGTTTCAAGAAAGATATAGGCAAATATTGGTTTGGTAACAGAGTTGTAGATAGGTGGAATGGACTACCAAGTGTTATAGTGGGATCAAGAACGATAGGGAGCTTTAAGATACAATTAGATAGGCATATGGACGAGATGGGTTGGGTGTGAGGGTGATCTGTCAGGTGTGGGGATCTGCAGATCCCCGTTTTTCTGACCTCTGACCGTTTCGGTGAGGTAAGTCCTAATGGTGTTTTTAAGCTGGGCTTATAATTAGGGTTGGGTGTGACAGGGATCTGCCTTGTGTGGGCCAATCGGCTTTCTGCAGACTCCCATTTTCTTATGTTCTTATCCATTCTACTTCACCCTGTTGATTCTGAACATTGTAACAATGTGTGTGTGTAAACCTCCAAGTTTTCCAGCTCTACTTACAGTTTTCTTGCCATCAAGATCAAAGTATTCTATTCTTTTGCCTGCCTTGGCACTAGGCATGGTCCTGCCTGGAGTAATGTAAGCCTGATCAATGGTAGAGCTCGCACCAACAGTACCTTCTTCATTTCCATTTTCTGAACACAATTCACTCTCATAATCACTGTCTGCATTCTCATTATTTCGACTTGATACAGGAGTAGAGTCCTTTTGGAACACCTCATCAGCCACAGTAGCCTTACAAGTATTCCGTTGCAGCCTACAGGAGTGCACTCTAACATAAGTACCCCCAGGTTTTACAAGGATCTTTTTACCATCTTTACCAACACTGGTTCCACTTTCACAGCTCGAGCCCCAATACATAAGTCATCATTGGATCTAGGCACAGCAGCAACACCACTATCAGCAAATACGCTCTTAATTGTAGGGTATTATTCTATAATTGCACCTATAAGAGCTAAACAAATTATTATTGTATTTAACAGGAAGGTATGATGTGGTATAGGTGGCAATATGCAGAAATGGATTATAAGAGCATTCCGCCCCCTCTGACCCCCATTACGAAAATCTACGGTTACTCACTCCACCCCAACCGGATTTCTACCGTTTTACCCAACCAGCGTGGGGGTGGCAGCCGCCTCCCATAATACTAGGTTAGGTAAGGTAAGGTTGTTAGGTTAGGCTAATGTCTCTGAAACTATGTAAAATCTGGGTTCAATGTTATTTTAATACCACAAATTTTGTTGATATATTTGAAGATAAATATTGAATCTATATGCTCTAATGATCATAAGAAAATTTGTTTTAACCCTCGGCAAAACCTAATAAAAAAGTATGGTACTAAAATGTCTTTTTCGTAACAAGGTTGTCAATACGGTACTTCCAGTTATCGATAGCTCTAAAGATCATATGAAAATGTGTTAAACCCTCAGAAAAACCTAATATAAAAAGTATGGTACTAAAATTTAATTTTCGTAACAAGGTTGTCAATACCGTACATTCCCGTTATCAATGTACAGTACAATCAAAGCTGAAGATTGCAGAGTAAACACCATAGACTTCATCGCCTTTCATTCACCTTCGTATAATCAACGGCCAATTTTTTTTTTTTATTTACAAAGGGATTAGTACTCAACCAGCGGGGGTGTGGGGGCAGCAGCCCCCACCCATAATACTAGGTTAGGTTAGGTAAGGTTGTTAGCTTAGGCTAATGTCTTTTGAAATCACTATGGGGGGTGGCGGGGGGGGTCTCAACATCAATCGATAGAAGAAGGCCTAATGGGGAAAATAAGTTTTCCCGAGATTTCTAATTAATTACAAACTCTATATATTGATGCAAATGAACAATTTTGTTTATAAAAAAACACTCGGAAAATTTGTGGTATTGAAATAAAAAAAATAAAAATCTGTGTCACATCTAGATTGATACTTTTGTCAGAGGGGGCGGAATTCCCTTATAATCCATTTCCGCATATTGCCACCTATACCACATCACTTACCTCGTCGTACCTTCCTGTTAAATACAACAATATATTTTTTAGCTCGTATTTTTTTTTTTTTTTTTTTTTTTTCCCCCCCCCCCAAACTTACTTCCTCTCGGGCATAGGCTGAGAGCCTTAACATTCACCGCTTTACAATGAACAGTGAAGCCCGTGAGGTCTTGTTCCAGTCTAGGGAGTGAGACATGTGAAGCACGTAGAGTACAACGAGCACCTGCCATCTTGCCTTCACATGAGGCACGGTGCTCACTCATGGCCCGAAACTACCCCATCTCTGAAGCCACCTCGTTCCCGTGCTTCACTGTCTCACCCCCTACACTCGGACTCTCACACTTACACACACACAACGCCACCTGTTGAGCAGATAACTCACCAGGCATTGCACCCCTATAGCATATTTTGAATATGGGAATATTCATACAGTGCTATTTAATGAGGGAACAATGAGGGTATTTTATTGAAGTTTCGGTGGGCTTGTGGTAATGCACTGATACTAGGTACAGCACAAATTCCATCCCAATAATATCTTCCCATTGATACATCGGGATTTGAACCCGGGACCATTGGATTACCAGGCCAGTGGCAAGACCACTCCACCATACCACATCACTTACCTCGTCGTACCTTCCTGTTAAATACAACAATATATTTTTTAGCTCGTATAGGTGCAATTATAGAAATTTACCAATTGTAGCTCGCATATTCTCAAAGGTCATTGTTGCTGTTGTAGACAATGCAAGATGAAAATGAACATCACTTAAGTTACAGCTTTAAAGCAATCTACACGCCAAAACCGCATCATGAATTTCAACACCACATTCTTTCAGTTCGTAATGTCTTTTATCAAATTCACTCAAGAATTCATGAACTGACTGGTAATTTTTTCGTTTAAAGTTTTCAAATTCTAAATAGTTGTTAAAACACCGCCAGTTCTTATCTTGAAGAAATACTCTATCTAGTCTGACAATTAATGCTTTGATTCCTTCTTCAGCTTTCAATTCATCAATTGATAATTCAGATGAGCTTGTCTAGCACGACCAGTCAACGACAAGTGAACAGCAATAGCCACCTTTTTCTTGGGTAGATCAGTCAGCAAAATCCACAATTCTAAGTCCTTTTTCCATTCCTCATAATCATTCACATTATTACTAAATACTGGAGGGGACTTCAAACTACAAGAAGCCATGGCTGCTGTGCTTCACTATACTTCATGGCAGAACTACGCTCTGCTACCATGTTAAGTCACTCACATGTGGCTGACTACTGAAGCAGCTGTCCTGTTTGTCCTCACACAAAATGGCTGATCAACTCCATGGCCACCTGGAGGTTTTCACTGGAACGGTTTCAAGATGGCTGCTGTAGTTCCAAGATGGCTGCCAGCCCAATGTGACTGACAGGTCACACAATCTATGTGTAATTGTCCACTTTTAGTTGAAAACTCAAAATTGGTTGATATTTCAGTTTATATAAATAAAATGCCCCAGAACGAGAAGCCCACCACAGAAGCCATGAACGAACACCACACAGAAACACCAAAGGAAAGGTCCACAGAACGAAAGGACCAGCCGACCGAGCCAGCCATTTCAGCCAGGCCCAAGCCCGCAGGGCTAAACAGCTCCAGGACACACCCATTTACCTTTTCTAAAACTGACCATTTTCCACATCTCACGTACACTAACCCCCTCGTGTCCTACACTTCTAACTACAAAGATGATGAACAGGAATATACATTCATATTAAAAACACCCATGCCTGTCCCGACGTTGAGCCAATGCCAACACATCAGACAGCCATAATTATATCTATGTATGTTCTTGCATCCGAGAAGTAGATGTTATATATCTTAGAAGTTAAAACACCCACGCTGTCCCTAGACCTCGTATATCATTTTCCATGACGAGTATAGATATATGTAACCCGTGCCCAGTCGCCCCTTGCACTGTTCCTCTAGTAACTAAGTATTAATATTAACATTCCCTAACATCTTGTCTTGCCAGACTAAGCTTCTGAAGACCCATCGCCCCATAAATCTATGTATGCAATCCTTAGGTTAAGTATTTTTATCCGCCATTGTGTTCACCTTTTTCCATTTACTTTCCACAATTGTCATACGTCTTCCCCTTGCCTCCTTCGTATCCACAGCCCACACTACGCCAATTTATTTCGTGTCTTACACCTCTTACCCCAACCAGAGATTGTATAAGATAACCTGGTTATCAGTATCTGTCATAAGTACCCCGAAACAATAACTAAGTACCCCTACGAACTGCTGCTGTGGGTGGTATTTTATATTTAATAGAAAACGCAGTTCCCAGGGCCAACTAATAGTATCCATAACCCTCTGACTGATCACATAACTCTATCTTTTCCAGACTCATATACCACCCCATAGTTGCATTCCCCGGTAGCATTTGGCTAACGTATTCTACTGCCTTTTCAAACTTCCATATAAATTGTAGCCTAATGCCACCCCCACGCCCAGGGACCTTAGGGGCAAAATTTCCCTGTAGCCCTTGAACTCTCCCCCCCCCTCTCATTAGGACACCCGCGCTTCTCGACTCTTGTCCGACCTAGCCTCTCTCTCATACCTCTTGAAGATCCTTGAATTGTCCGTTACTAACGCTCTCCAACCTTTTATATATATACTCCTATCCAGCCTACCTTCACTTAGTAGGCCAGAACAACATTAGAACTTTACTAGCCCCTTGCATGCCATCTATTCTCTTACAACACATTCACAACCCTGCACCCAATGGTCGTCGGTGCGAGGCTAGCCGCCCCGCCAGTAACTAACTTCTATTGTCATACTTCCAGATAAATGTGGCAGAGTTAGCAACCCAGTCTCCACCATATCCAGCAAACCCTACAATTAACAACCAGCCGAGTAAAACCAGCTAGCTAAGGCACCTTCGGTTTTGGTATTAAAGACACTCACATCTGTCTCATACACAGAGGGTTATTACAAACACTGGTGATATGGCAAGCCCCTAGCCACAGCCGCCGGACGAATATATCAGAGAGAGGGCGCCCAGCTCCCCCTTTTTGCCCACCCGAGGAGGGAGACCCCCACCCCCGCGGAGGTATACCTGGCCCCTGTTTTGACTTTCGAGTCATTGCCAGGTAGCACAGGAATTCTTCCTATCAATGAACTAACCATGAATGACTAACACCTTTACTAACCGCTATTAACTCACAATAAACCATTTACCTTTCTTGCATGCTCTGATCACTAAATTAGCACCTCAGCTATACCATAGAATGAAGATTGAACAATCTAGAGAGACGCTCCTATCACAGCTGTCCCCATCCTCCTCGCAAAGTAGATCCAGTCTCTCTCCCCTAAATACGTCCAGTATAGCCAAAATAGTACCTCTTACTAAGGCTCAGTTATATGAAAATATAAAGGCTTCCTATCGCCCTGTGCCACAACAGTAAATACCATCTTACCTAGTCCCCATATCTATTGAGAGCTCAATTAAGTCCATAAGACTCGAGATCCCTACTGTCTACAGGGTCCAGAACCGAGCCTATAAATCTAACTCCCGCCCCCAGTCAAATCAGTTGAAAGCTAGACACCAACCAGGGGTCACTACCCTGCAGTTAATTTCTAGCTCTGCCCTTGTGTTGTTCCGGAGTGAGATCCCAGAACCGGCAGACTCCGTGGCAGATTTGGATAGAAGGACCTGCCCACGTATTGAAGAACTTCACACATATGGCCCCCCTGGACGGCCGCGGAACCAGTCGTTAGCCCCCAACATCATGGACGCAAGATAACCAGGACCAGACCCATCAGATACTACCCAAGATTCCCTTTAGCAGTACTACATATTACTGTGCTGTTTTAGATTCACTAATTAATATTTCTACGAAGTGGCTAAGACCTTGCCCAGTGTAATTCATACTTAACCATTCCATTTGGGACGTACTAAGCGATCAGTGCTCTTTAATTAACAGGCGACCTTGACTCTCGTAATTACTTTATTCAGATATTAAAACTCTAGTGATATCTAACGTTCGCCCACTGATTTGCGTTCTATGTATTTCTGAGACAAGGATATAAAACTTAGATCAGTACCCCCTGAGGTAACTAGAATTCCCGTGCTCTAAAAATACGTGTGTCTAATCTAGTCTGTGAACTACTACTTGTGCACCAGAGCTACCAGTAATAAATCTAACAGTGAATATGAATCTATAAGTAACATTGATGGTCTTCGGTATATAAACCTGTGAAATCAAAGCCAGTGATCAGAAGATTAATACCTGAACGTTGGAAGTGGGAGACTAGGCTCCATCCAGATCCACTTATGCTAGTGTTGTTCAATTCTATTATATTGTCTTACACAAGTATTCTGCAGTGGTATATCAATAAACGTGATCATGTAACTTGCTACCATGTGTTTCTTTGTGTTCTCTATTCCTCATATCTTGTATTGTGCATGCAGCCTTATATACCCAGTCAATTTAGAACTCGCATTACCCAAGTTAAACCTGTAGAAAAACAGGGCATAACAATAAATTTTATTTATTTTTCCTTGCGAACTCTAAAGCTTTAAATTCCCAAGACTCCCTTAGAGGTGAACTTGTGCAGTTTGCATTAGAAAAATGCTATCCTAAAGCAGGCTCCTAAATTGCGGGGTCGCTATCGCACTAACTTTCTCAAGAGTCGCTGTACTTCTGGGCGGAGACCTTTAAATCTAAACTAATGGAGCTAAACATTAGGGAGAAGAGTCTAGAAAGAAAAAAATGTATTGTACGGTTTTTCATTTGTAGTACCGGTATAATTTTTACTCCTGGCAGAGAAGATGGATAGGCCTACTGCATAATCGGAGTGTAGGAGAAGCTGGTTGTTGTTGTTGTTGTTGTTGTTCCCTAAGCTGCCTGGCCGAACAGCCCCGAGTCCCTGAGAAAGGCCATGGCCACGATCGGGCTTTCCCACAGAGCTCTCATTGAGTGTAGATTGTGTTGTTGGCGTAAGTGGTTGTGTGAAATGCAGTCTTCTATGATGTGTTTAATGGTATGGGGTGCTGTGTTACATCCCGGGCAGGCGTCGACAACGGAGTCATCCAGTCTCTTCTGATAGCTCAGGAGAGCTGGATGGTGTCCGCATCTCAGCCTGGCCAGGTGGACTCTGTCCTCGCGAGGAAGGGAGGATTCGGAAGGATGGATTTCGGGAGGTCGTGCATGCAGCTGTGTGTTGTCTGTGAGTGAGTGGATGGATCGGTGAGAGATATGAGTATGGATGTGCTTCTGGAAGTTGGTTCGGGGTGGGCAGGGAGGGAGAGAGGACAATAATTGTGTGTGATACCGTGTGCTGGGTGTTGTTTTGATATTTCTTGGTGTCTGTGGGTGTGTTGCCATGTAGTTTAGTGGGTGGTCTTGGTTCGTGGAGGCTGCTGCCAGGAATTGAGTACCTCTCATGTCCAGATGGTCTTTGACTTTCTGAGGATTTTGGTTTCTTGATGTAGGTGATCTGTGGGTGCAGTAGCTGTGCAGCCTGTAATGATCTTCAGGGCTTTGTTTTGAATAGTCTGTAAGGTCTTATGATGTGTTTCAGCTAGGTTAGAAGCCCAGGCTGGGCTTGCGTATTCCATCACTGATCTTATGTATTGTTTATATACTGTGGTGGTAGTTTCTTTGTTGTGTCCAAATTTTGTGTGAGCAAGTGACCTGAGGGCGTTAAGTCTGGGTGTTAGTTTCTTTTTAATGTTTGTGGTGTGCTGTTTGAATGTCATATGAGTATCATATGTTACTCCTAGGATTTTGGGTGTGTGTATGTGTTAGGGGTGTGTTGTTTATGGTGAGTTGAGGGATGTATTCGTGTTCTCCTGTCCAACTTGTGAGCAGGGTTGCGGTGGATTTGGCTGGGGCTAGATTAAGTCTGTTTGTAGTGCACCAGCCATGTAGTGTGTTGAGATAGGGTTGAAGGAGATCTGTTGCTCTTTTTGGGTCATGGTGTGTGCATGTGAGTGTTATGTCATCTGCATAGGAGGCTAAGTTTATTTGGGGCGTATTGGGTGTAAGGAGAAGCTGGTACCCTCGAGTGTTTGAGATCCTGGTCGCTGTCCTCTGTGATGGACTCACACAGAGGCTGCCCTGTGTGTGTGGATGCGGCTGCCCTGTGTGTGTGGATGCGGCTGCCCTGTGTGTATGGATGCGGCTGCCCAGTGTGTATGGACGCTGCTGCCCTGTGTTTGTTGACGCTGCTGCCCTGTCGTCTGGGACCCGATCTGTTTTCTATGCAGCGTGGGGCTCGGTAACTGAACGTGGGACTCTACCACTCTACAGAACTAATCCGTTAGTATTTTGATGAGTTTGGTATTTTAACTTTGGTTAGCCTTGTACAGTTGGCCACATAAGTTATGTTTCTAGTTATGATTTTGATTAATTTTGTCTTTTTATTGTGTTCGTATGTGTTTTGGTTTGTTTACTTTGCAAGTTTTAAATTATAATATGATAGTAAAATGAGTGCATGAATGGAGCAGTAATTTACACCCTATTTGGATAGACAAAAGCACTTTACTAAATCGCTATGTGGAAAAAACTTGCGCAAAATAATGATTCCTAAATAAAAACTCAATCGACCACACATAGCGAGTACAGTAAAGTACTACATGAACAACTAATTAGAGTATAACATTTTAGGCTAGGAAATGGCACGGAATCCATATAACTAATATATTTTTTCTACAGCGCAAGCAGACCTAGGAGTATGGTACCTGGATTCAACGATGGCCTACTACCGGTACTCTACAGGACTACTACTACAGGACTAGACTATGCAATGGACTACTGTTTGGGGAACAACAACTACTACTACTACTACTACTACTACTACTACTACTGCACTTATGTGTGGAACACTCAGTCTTAAAATTTTATGTATGTATGTATGTATGTACTACTACTACCACTACTTCCCTACAAGACTACTACGCCTATTCGGTTAGTATTTTGTTTATTTTAACCCTCTCAGACATATGATGCGATTTTGAGCCTATTAGGGATACTTTAAAGCCTTTGTTACCATCAGGGGTATTTAGAAACCCTTAGTTTAATTACTTTAACCTCTGCAGTTGTCTTTAAGTTAGCTGTGTTGAGCCTATTGGGGATACTTTAAAGCCTTTGTTACCATCAGAGGTATTTTGAAACCTTTAGTTTAGTTACTTCAACCTCTGCAGTTGTCTTTGAGTTAGCTGTGGGCAGAAAACTAATTTTGGAGAGGTAATTATAAGAGTGAGAGAACTCTATTTCTTATTGCTAATCTGGCAACCTCGTCATATGAGTCTGAAGGGGTAAGTTTAGCAGTCTTTGTACAGTTGTCCATCAAAGTTATTCCTAGTGATGTTTTAAGTCTTGATGGTATTTACCTAATTGTAGTTTACAGGAGTTGAGCTAAGCTCGTGTTGTCCCGTCTCTCCGTCTACTTTTTATAAAAACAAATCTTGAAAATATGGATGTTCCTTGCCCCTACCACCTGCTCCTCCAGCCCATTCCATTTGTCAATACATCTATAGGGGAAGCTAAACTTCCTGATATCGTTCTTGCAGGTAGGTCTTTTTAGTGTAGTGGATAGTGTTTAAAATCTGAATGTGGTAACTAGGTTCGAATCCCGGTGGATCACATGCTTTCATTAATTTCTTTGAGAGGCGTTTGGTGTTTGAGTGAATTATTAAAGAAATTATCAGTATACTATTCATCTTTATGGCATAAATACGCGGAATTTTGGTGAGTGTATCCTAGATTCGAATCCTTGGAGTGCCACAAGTTGGTTGGTGAAAAAATATGAATAAGGAGTTTAGTAATCTTCAGATAACTACTGTACTGCATAATAAATCTTAATGTGCACATTAAATTTAAATGTTATAGATCACATAGGACCAGAAGTTATTTGGGTAACTGTACATACTGTATTGTAAATAGTTTCATTGTTTAACCCTTCCTACCCAGCTGTCATTTTTAAAGGCAACCGCGGAAGATGGGCAGGACCCCGGGTGTCATTATAATAGGCAGTAAGCTTTCAAGCCTATTCAGCTTGGTGTGAACGCCGTGCGTCCGACGCATGTAAACAAAGCCGATTGTTGCGTAACCGCACCTCCGAAAACAATAAGGAGATCAATGTTATTGTTGTGACGTCAGACGAAATTAGTGTCTGAAAAGCTCCGATATTGTCAACATCGCGGAAAAATTCGCTCCACTGAAATTGTCATCACAACTGAACCAGTTGACTTGGAGAGCTCTACTCAACGCCAGTCTACAGATTGAAAACCGCGCTACGTTTATAGATGCGTGGGAAATTTCTAGCAGTTAAAATAAAAAAGATACGGTAGCCTAGACGTTTTTCGGCCAGATCGCCCGGATACGACCTCCATCCTTTGGTAAGGCAGCCTGGGGCTGGAGGGTTAATGTAAAATGGGAAGTTTCAAGTGAAAGTATTAATTTAAAGTTTGATTAATATTTGATTAGTTCTTCTACCTTTGTTGTCGTCAAAATTTTAGTTTGTTTATTTTGAAAGTTTTGCAATTTAAGGATTAATAGTTTTAATGTATTTTATACTTTAAGAAGAGATGTATATAGTTTGGTCCCTAGACCTTGAAGCTTAAAAATACTCGCTCTTTGTAAAAAAAAAAAAAATCTATGGACATATGGGCGGTTCCCCCTAAAAGAGTCCCTATTGGCCAGCAGAAAAGCTGAATAAATGGCACAATGAGTCATAATATTGACTATGGGGTGAAAGGTCTTCAAATTGCCTAAGTAATGGGGCTATTCATGAGGGAGGAAGGAGTCCACTTAATAGAACGTGGAAAAAAGGTGAGTAGATAGTATTTAGTGTTATAATAATAGTAATATATAGCCTGTTTATTATAAGTAGGCTAGGAATTGTGTTGTATCTATCCAGTTACTGTACCATTCCCCTTCTATCTATTCTATATTTAATTTAGTTTTGAGTTGCATGGTCTGTAATTCAAAAAGGACTAGAGCAAATGAGCTGTAAATTTGTAGCCGTTCCCTGGCTGATGGTTTGGAAATACTGTAGTATAATTATAGAGTTTAATGTTGAAGATGTTCTGCATAGTTGTTTGGAATCCTGTATAGGTTATTATAGGTACCGGTATAATTTGGAATCCTGTATAGGTTATTATAGGTACCGGTATTATTTGGAATCCTTTATAGGTTATTATAGGTACCGGTATAATTTGACTTATTGAGCTATACTGTAGATGTTGATGGTAAACAATTATGGCTCACTTTTAATGAAAATCATTATTTTAGAGTATAAAAGTTTTGTTTGTAATTTGAACGGTAACTTGTGCGTTATTTTGTAATTTTAAGAAACTTTAAAATAAATAATCAAAACTCCCTAAACAAAATCCGTGAAAAAAATGGCTTTAAATTTATCGGAAATTATGTTTTGGAACAAAACTTATGATCGGACTATAAGTGGCGATCTCAAATCCAAAACCTTGACAAGTGAAGCAGCCCTAAACAGGGTTGCCTGGAACGCCGCCATTAGGACAAGAGACTGAAACTGCACGTATGTGTGGAGCATTCGATATTAAAATTTGATGCATGTATATCACATCTGTATACCATGGAATCCACTAACCCTATTTGTCTATGCTTCACAGCACAAGGATCGTACAGGCGACCAAGACCTTCCCAACGTCTCAAGATTATCTCCAGCTCATCGTCTCAAGATAAGAACCTTCGCCAAATCAACGTCCGAAGATAAACGTCGCTACTCTCTCCAATCGTCTTGCTCCAATCTACAACTCTGCACTACACGTCGCTTCTGTCGCTAAGGTTGGTGTTTTAGACAGGATATATTATAAGTTATGCTGGATTTGTTGGTTGTAAATTAACGGCCCTTGTTGAAATTAGTCTGACAATGTTGGTTAAGAATGATTCCCTCCTCCTCCCCCCCCCCCCTATAAAAAGTAGAAGTAATAATGAGAGAAATTTATAGACGATTAAATGGTTAAAATTAAAAAATAAACTGGGACAAAGACCATTATAAATGGCAAAGAACTATTATCAAAATTTCTGTGGAAATCCTTCTTCATACAAACTATAAATTTCAAAAAATAATGAAATGTACTGAATTTCGGTGTGAGCATCCTAGGTTCGAATCCCTGGACTGCCACATGTATTTGTTGGTTTCAATAATAATGATACTGAAACTTGCAATGTGGTCTAAAGTAATTTGGCGTTAATATTGCTGATAGTTTTTTATAGAATTGGGTTTAAAGTTTGTGAGAAAGTCTAAAATAATATTAATCTACTTGATATCTAAAGTGGGCAATAGAGTAAACTTTGGATACTTTATACAGCAATGAAATAAAATGACTGTGCAATGAATTAGAATATTTTAACCCGTACAGCCCCAGCGACGCGTCGGCGATGTATGTAACGCACAGCCCCAGAGACGCGCCTGACGCGTCACCCTAATTGCGCCGACCGTAACCTCAGGTGTAGCCACTCAAGAGGGCTCAGATTTGTATGGGAACTGTGTACGTATCCCACGCAACCGTGCCGATGGTTGAAAACTCTCAAAGTCCACGTGCGTGCGCGTGAGCGCGCAATAACCTGTTTTTTTGGGTAATTGCCTTCAATTTTTTACTCTTGTAAAATACGTTTTCGGGGGCTGTGTAGGACCATTTTTTAAGCTTTTTGAGCGGTTTTTCGTGGTTTTTCCTTCATTCCTAACCCATTCGCTATTGTTTCTGGAATAAAACAATTTTTTGAAAACCGGCCGGGTTCTGGTGAACAAACATTACAAAACTAGCCGGGGCTCCACGGGTTAAAGAAGTTTTGGAAATGTTTGGTATTGCATTTTCCAATAATGTTAAAATTAATATATAAAACTCTAAAAGTTACTGTTCAAACTAATTATAACAAACTCTTTGATAATTATCTTAACTCGCTAAACAAAATGTATGTGGAAAAATTAATGTAAATTTATCGGAAATTAAACTTTGAAAACGACAAACTTATAATATTGAGAAATAAAATAAACTTGCACCGAATTGGAATAAGTTTCGTTTAATATAATTTTCCAAAATCTTGGCTATTGCATAAGCAAATTAACAGTAGAAAGTAATCTCTGGTCCCACAGTACGGTAACTTTATCTATATACATAGCCTACTCTGTCAGTGTTGGTGGTGTAATGGTTAACCCTCCGGATCTGGGGGCCCTCATATGAGGCGGATCGCCGTGTCCGGGGCCCTTTTCGTACAGTCAAGCTTCATAATTCAGTAGCTACTGATTGAGACCACCTAGAGCAGTCATTTTTTTTGCAAATTGTAGAACATCTTGTCTGTAGACTGCCGTTGAGATGACATCGCTACAACGCGTGGTTGCCAAGTTATGATTTTTTTAGCCGCGCATTTTGCCTCTTATGAGGCCTCTCGGACTCCTGCCAATATTTTTGTTTGCCTCATGTGAGGCCTCCCGGATTCCGAGGGTTAAGGTGTCTAAAAATCTGTGATAAGCTGATAACCCAGGTTCGAATCCCGGTGGAACACATGCTTTTAAAATGTAAAACTTGCAAACAGTCAAAAGTAATTAATTTAATTAATAGAGTTTGGTGTGGTGAAATTAATCAAATACAGATCATGTATAGAGTGGCGTATTTGCTTATATTTTATTACTTAGTTTGCTCTCTAGACCTCAATCAAGCTTAAAACCAAGAAACCCTTGTACATTTTTCGATAGAAAAAGATCTTGCTTAGTTTTCTTTTAAGACTACTAAAGCTTTAACAAAAATATATATACCCGGTACATTTTTGCGATAGAAATAGGTCTTAGTTTGCTCTTTAGACTTCAATCACGCTTGAAATAAAGAACCCCTTGTACATTTTTCGATAGAAAAATGTCCCTATTTTTATTGTAATCTGTGCCCATGACGGCAACTTTATCACCAGTACATGTTTAAGAAAGTACCGGCCGCTAATACCGGGCTATGAAGGGAGCGCGGCAGATAGGAGTATTGACTTGGCGTACTATAATATATTTTTAGTATATTCTGGCCCTATGACCTATGACCCTAGACTGTTCATCGGTAAATGTAGAGAAAGTATCGGCCGTTAGTACCGGACCTTGAAGGGAGCGCGGCGGATATGAGTATTGACGTTGAAAGTGACAGTCTGTCCCATGGTGCCCTGAATCCACCCCCTCCCTCCCTCCCCATTTTCATTACAATCTCCAAATCCAGCCCAACTTGGTATATCCTCTATAAACATGAATGTAGCCAAATGATATGCTTACAGGGTAAACTTTAAAAATAAATGATACCCGGTACTAGTGAACAATGTGTTAGGATACTTAATTAACTGTATGATAGTGATGGATGAATAGGTACGGTTATGAAGGATTGTAATATTTTGGCATGATTTGATAGCGTAATGCTTTAACGATGAGCCTTCATGTTAATTTTCTTGATGGCATAATGCATAAATGTGCGGAATATTGGTGTAAGTATCCTAGGTTCGAGTCCTTGGAGAGCCGCATGTATTTGTTGATTTCATTGAGTTTAGAAGTAAAGTTTTGGTGAAAAAGTATAAATTAATAAAAAAAAATCCTTTGACCTCAAAGCTTTAAATAAATACTAAAGACAGTCAAAATAAATTGGTGCTTTTTTCGGTAGAGAAATGGCTCGGCCAAAGGCCGATTTCTTCTAAATTACAAAAAGTTTTAAAATTGCCTTACAAATGGGGCAAATGTAAGAAAGTTGAACTATCTTTTTAACTAAAATTATAATGTAAAACTTGCAAAATAAACAAACCACCTAGAGGAATGCAGTAAAAAGACAAGACTACTAATAAAAATCGCTAAGTATTATATTTGATGCCGTTTTTACCACCATTTGCTCCCTGCTGACTTATAGCTGGGTTAGGGTGGGTGCCCTAATGATCGGGGACTTCAGTGAATGGTTATCACAAATTTATAGAAAAGTGTTCACTAAATTTAAACCCAGACTGTAATTCCTGCTTTATTGTAGTTTTCCTTCAGTTTATGAAGGGTCTATGGCATCAAAGCGTATTTGATTCGTACCGATGTTTCCTAAGCTTAATAAAACTGTATAAGGTTAGCCGTGATGAAAGTAAAATAAAAGTTATTTGAGATGATATCCGAATCTTGCCAAAAATTGAATCCTGTAAACCTATCTACTAATCCAGAATGTGAACGGAGGAGTGCCAGAAGGGATCTGCCCCTTGTACAGTACTGCTACCCTGAAATGGGGATTGAATGCAGTAAGTTAGTTCACATATTGAATATTGGAACCGCGGAGCATATCTCTCGGGCGGGGGAGAATGGTGTTGGGTGGGGGGATTAACTTCAATATCAAAGTAAAGTATCATTTTGGTGTGCGTATCCTAGGTTAGAGTCCTTGGAGTGCCACATGTATTTCTTGATTTCATTAAGTTTAGAAGTAAAGTTGTTGGTGTAATGGCTTCAGGTGCTTGTGTTCTGGGTGTGGTGTCCCGGGTTCGAATCCCGGGAGGACCATATGCTTTCATTAGTTAAATTCTGATTGTGGTGTCCCGAGTTGGAATCCCGGGAGGACCATATGCTTTCATCAGTTTTATTAAAGTAAATTTGAGTTTGTAATTGAAAAGAATGGGGTGTTACTTATTAAATTTATAACTTTTATTTAAATGGGGTGGTACTTATTAGATTTTTTTTTTTTTTTTTATTCTGGGAGATAGGGGGTGGGGGTGGGATTATGCTAGGAAGGGTAACTTTAAATTTAATGTTTTTAGCTTTAGAAGTTTTATTGTATTTTTTGTTTGAGTATATTCCGGGCCCACGACTGCAACCTGAAAACTAGTACGGTCATGAAACTGTCGCCTGCTAGCAAGCAACGAGTAGTGATTCCGAAAGTCAGGTCTTGCCCCCGTGGTGCCCGGGATATAGGGATGAACAGAGAGCGAGAGTTTGTTTATGTAGGCTTAGTTCGGGGTATTGATTGTTCCACTGGTATCATTTATATTCCTTCGGAAGCAATGTTTGGAGAGTCTTTCACCCTTGGGATTATGATGCGCATAAAGTTTATTAGATCGTTAAATAATTTCTGCGGTTTAGGAAGGTCTTTGAGTCTTGGGCAACTCAAATCTGCCCAATTTATCACAGGCTTGTGCATAATTTTTAAAGTCTTGATAGCGTAATGCATAAATGTGCATTTCTGTGTATCCTTGGTTACAGTCCTTGGAGTGCCAAATGTACAGTATTTGTTTTCATTAAATTGAGTTTAGTAGTATCCTTGGTTCGAGTCGTTGGAGTGCCACACGTATTGGTTTTCATTGAGTTTAGAAGTAAGTTGGTTGGTGAAAAAATATGAATCCATAGATCCTTCCTAAGCTGAATAAAAGCATCTAATGATCGAATAAACAAAACTCTTCCTAATCCTGAAGGTGTTTTTTAACTTAAAATCATTTCCATCCTGGTGTTTTGGAAATATTGTAAGTTTGTAAGGGTTCTGTAAACATTGCTAACGGAGTAAATTTATACAAACCGAACTTGGCAAGGTAAAAGTGAATGGGAGAGCTTTGGTTACTGATTAGAGTTGCTTTCGTTAACTCCCTAAGTTAAGGAAAGGAATTTATCTGCAGTATCCAAGCTTTAACCTAATTTATTTTACCGACTCTGATTTTAATGAACTATTGTAAGTTTTTGACATTTTTTGCTCCATTGATAAAGAAAAATATGAGATGTGAATTGTATCTATACCATATAAGCCCTTTATACATTTTGATATGCTGTATTGTTCAATGGATAGGTTAGGCTGAAAATCGAAGTACCTAGTTGTAGTGGTGACTAGTTATAAATAGTAAAATATGCTAGGAATAAGTTTGGGAAAAAATCCGATAATGATTGGTTCTATATACTGTAGCCTTTAATGTTTTTTTAATTAGTCTGGCAGCTTAGTTAGAAATTTGAATGTAAAACTTGCAAAAGAAACTATAACTCAAATGACTATATGAAGACTAAGTACTTGTCAAAATAGCAATTAACCCGTCCAGCACCAGCGACGCGTCGGCGATGTATGTAACGCACAGCCCCAGCGACGTGTCTGACGAGTCACCCTAATTGCTCCGACCGTAACCTCAGGTGTAGCCACTCGAGAGGGCTCAGATTTGTATGGGAACTGTGTACGTATCCCACGCAACCGTGCCGATGGTTGAAAACTCAAAGTCCACGTGCGTGCGCGTGAGCGCGCAATAACCTGTTTTTTGGGGGTAATTGCCTTCAATTTTTTACTCTTGTAAAATACGTTTTTGGGGGCTCTGTAGTCCATTCTTCAAGCTTTTTGAGCGGTTTTTCGTGGTTTTTCCTTCATTCCTAACCCATTCGCTATTGTTTCTGGAATAAAACAATTTTTTGAAAACCGGCCGGGTTCTGGTGAACAAACATTACAAAACTAGCCGGGGCTCCACGGGTTAAGTTTGAAATAGTATAAAGCAAGAGCAAATAATTTTGGCATAACTGAAATAAGTTTGCAGTAATTTGTTTTATTTGATCCGGTACTCTCCAAGAATATACAGTACTATATACTATTATATTATAGTTGCAAATGATCCGGTACTCTCCAAGAATATACAGTACTAATATACTATTATATTATAGTTGCAAATGATCCGGTACTCTCCAAGAATATACAGTACTAATATACTATTATATTATAGTTGCAAATGATCCGGTACTCTCCAAGAATATACAGTACTATACTCTCCAAGAATATACAGTACTAATATACTATTATATTATAGTTGCAAATGCATTATCCCTAAGTGAAATGTTGGTATAGAAGTTTTAAATTCTAAATTAAATGTATAAGTCAAAGATTTACCTAATGGTGTAATGAGGAAATTACCTGAAATCATTCAAAAATACTACCGGAACGGAAGCAAACCTTAATTGTACATTTATAACTTTAGATCCTTCCTAAGCTGAGTAAAGTGGATTAATGGTCTGTATACATTTTGAAAATTAGTTTAATAGCCAGGCTGGAAGGTTAAGAATTCCATAACAAAGTTAGTCTGAAGAAAGTAACTGTTGGTCATTTATAGAAAGTCCAGTTCAGTCGAAGAATAGTGTAATCTATATAATTGGGGCTGTAAATTTGACTTTGATGCTCTGAGGTATTTGCCTATTAGATAAGATACCCTGGCTTGACTCTTCCTAAATGCTAGAAATATTAGCTTTATTACTCTACAGTACCAGTGAAAATTCCCGGCGCGACCGAAGCCACTCCAAGGACCCGTGCCCCCAGGGGGGGGGGCAGGGGATAGTTGTGACGGTTTGGCTCCCGAAACTGCTCCCGGCATCCGGTTGTCCTCCACTGGTCGATTGATCTTGTCTCCGGCCGCGGAGGGTCGGCAGCCATCCGCGGTTGGCAGCTCCGGGAGGTGGTCCCACGGCGTAGACGCCGCCACATCAGGACCCCAACACAACACAACACAACCTACACTCAATGAGAGCTCTGTGGGAAAGCCCGATCATGGCCATGGCCTTCCTCAGGGACTCGGGGCTGTTCGGCCAGGCAGCTTAGGGAACAACAACAACAGTACCAGTTATCTGAAAGTAAATTTTGGGCCAGAATATTGTAAACTTCGATAAACTCGGTGACTCTCTCTAAATGCTAGAAATATTAGCTTTATTACTCACCAGTACCCTCACCTTTCTCTTCATAATCGCTGAGGGGCACAGGGCCCTGGGTGGGGCTTTGGTTTCCCGGGCGTTTCCGCACCCTTCTCGGCTCCCCACCATGGGAGTGGCTTCGGTCACCCAGGCTTTATTGTGGTCGGCAGGGAAGGTTGTGTAGGGGCGCTCGGTTATGGCCTTTGCCTTGCTCGGGGCCTTGGGGCTGTTCAGCCAGGCAGCTTGGGGAACAACAGTACCAGTTATCTGAAAGTAAATTTTGGGCCAGAATATTGTAAAGTTCAATAAACTAATTGGTCATTGGGAATATATATATGGGATATTAATATGGATTTAGAATAGTTATACATTTGACGGTATATATCTTTAAAATACTTGGCATCGGAAGGTTACATTATTTCAATGTTATTTCTGCTTATGGCTCAAACTTTGTTAGAGCCGAAAATTGTCAATCTGTAGTACAGTAGCTATATATGGTAATTAGGATTATTTGTATGGAACTATGAGAGGCTGGAGATGGTGATGCCTTGGTCTATAGTACAGTATCAAAGTATTTTAGTTATAGGTATAATCAATAGGCTTGGTTTGTTAGTTCTTAGTTTTATTGAATGATTAGAACAATTTGTATAATAGGTTTTTAGTTCAGTTTTATTTTATTATTACTACATTTGTAAAGGGCTTATTTGTTATATTTATATTTTATTTATTTGTCTGTTTAACATGGAGCTAAAGATGTCACTAACCCATGGTGTATTAATCCTTTTGGAATGCAATATATTTTTCCATATTCTGGCTTTTGACTAATTTGAGCAGTTTAAGAAGGACCTTGGAGTGTCTAAAGGGGAATAACTTGATCAACCTTCTGACTCTCACAGCCCCTACCTAAGCTGAATAAATAATCCATTAGCCAGAATAAAGGAAGTATTTGTATACTGAAAGTTTAAGGTGCAAGTTGTTTGTATAGATGATTAAAGTTTACTTTTTCAAATGCAGTTGTAGATTATGCATAATTATTGTTATTGAGTTTTATTATTGACAACTTGAGACTTCAATAGAAAGAAATTAATAACAAATTTGAAAAGTAAAATTATATAAAATGGGATTGCTTGCAAAATAGACTTTGAAATTAAAGTCATTAAATCTATACTCGGGTACATACCCCATAGTTTGGGTTTGCCGACTTGAGACAGAGCCCGCACAGGGAGTTTAACATTTAAATAAATATCATGTTTGGAATATATGAGAATTTGTCCAGACTGAACATTTAAATGAATGAAATTGGTTATTTATGTATATACTCCGGCACATACCCCATAGCTGGGGTTGGCTGACTTGAGACGAGTCCAAATGGAAATTAAAATTGAATTAAATCTTAGTCTTTGTCAAAATACTTTGCAATTAAAGTAATGAATTTGGGAATTTGTATATACCCCGGCACATACCCCATAGGTGGGGTTGGCCAACTTGAGACCGAGCCGGAAAAAATTATCTATATACTCAGGCCCAATCCCAATTTTCCTAAAAAATAAAAAAAGTACTAGAAATTGTGCAATATTTAAAAGTCTCTTAATTTTTCCATTATGTCGACTCAAAGTTGTCTTTATTAATACTGGATATAGAAGTTATGCATATTTTTCTACAACTGCATAATACAGTAATTATATTTTTAATGGAATGATTGTTTAGAATGTGTATTATTTTGACTAATTAAGTATTTCTTTATGAAGGCAATGTAATTCCCTCTGAAAATATACGTCCTGGTATATTTAAGAGGAAAATTATACAGTATATGCTTTCAAAATTAATCAGTTTTTACCACCATAAACTCCTTGCTGGGGTAGGGTGGGTGTCCTGATGATCGGGGACTTAAACAAATCGATACTTAAAATAATCTTTAATAAATATACAAAAATTAAAATATATGAAGTAGAAATTATTTTACTCCATATACTTTTGTAGATGTTGTCAAGGACCGTCTACTTGACATCACTAATAGTTTGCACATTCTAAAATTTATTCCGTTGAGATACTCTTTAGCCATAAATAAGTACATTTTTTTTTTTTTTTTTTTTTTAAGAGACAATGAACGGAGGAAGGAAAAACACAGATAAAACAAAAAGGTCCATGTGCCTAAAGGCATCCTCCATTCATAAAATGTTTGTAACAACTGGATTTAAACATGCTATGGAATCTATTGGAGAAAAAGTAATTTAGGGTAGGTACAGCCTAAGATTTGTATGCAGTGTTGTAACGAGTTACATTAATAGAAAATGCCTACTGAAATCTAAGTTAGAGATTAAATATTTATGGAAATGTACTTTTACATTTTGATATATATTAATGTCCCTTGATTTTTGTGATGGTATTTATATTGATATTGCAAAGAAAATGGACTGCTTACAAATCTGGTTCTGTATTTTAATATATGATAGGCCAACCTTCTTGAAACTCTAAAAGGCTAGAAGAAATGGGCTGAAAGTTTTCTATCCTATTCCCTGGCTGAGTCTTCCCAAATTATGAAAATCCCATGCTTGATTCCTGTTTATTGATGTTAATGGTAAAGAATATTGGGCAATTATAAAAGTATTCTATTATAATTAAGCCAGATATCTTCGCCACTAAGATTAATAATGGGTAATCACTGAGATTTCTGACTTTGGAAGAGTTGACCAGGACATTGGTGTGGTAATGCAGTTTATTTACTTAAGCCTTTTTAGTTAACCCATTGAGGAATATGAATCACTAAGTTAATTTTGGTTACCTGACTATTTATATGTAGCTTAGGAAGACTGTTGAACAATGAGAGGGGTAATAGTAATATATTAACCCTTGATTGGTCTGGTATTTCCTAAGCTGAATTGAATTGAATGGTAGCCAATATTCCCAAAGTGCATCATATTTGAATTGGTTTAGAATTTTGGCCTTTATATATTTACTACTATAATTACTGAAAGTGATAATCACCCCCTTGATAAATATGACTAGTTAATTCTGGATATTTGATTATTTTATGTTGCTTTGGAATTAATGCTCTTGATTATTCCTAAAGTGCATGGAATTTGTCTTAGCCAGCATGACTTGTTAATTCTGACTATTGGATGATTTTATTAAGCTTTGGAAGGATCTGGGTCTAATGGAGTTTTATACTTTATTATTCATAGAGGTTTTCCTGAAGTGCATAAAATTTCTCCTTAGAAATGACTTATTCTTATATGAGAGGGTTAAAGGTTCGGATGATTCCATTGGTGTACTTATTTTTGCTCAAGAGTGTACTGTATCATGTAAGCAATGGTTTGGCTACATTTATGTAGGTTTAAAACTATCTTGGGTTTGCATATTTAAATGTGGGTTTGTTTATCACCGACTGGAAAAAATACCTTAAAGATTTAAAAATAGCTGGTCAATGTAAAGTATTTAAATTGGTACAAACATTATTTTACTATGCATATGCCATTTATGAAAATACATAGTTTCTTTGCACGTTAAGTGAAAATATCACTTAACATGCAAAGAAAGTAATATAGTATTTTCATAAATAACATTCATAATAAATTTGAACCGTATACAGATATTTTATTAAGATTTGTTTACCGACTTAATTAAAGTTTGTTTGGCTGTTATGTGATAGTTGACCATATTTATATACTGCACACAAGATATATAGTTTAGCACCTAGAATGAACAGTTTGACAATCAAAGATCATTATGAACTCTGGATATGTTCAACCATCATTACTAAAAGAGCTAAACCAAAGTCTATCTATGGTAGCCAAGTTCTTTTAACCCTTTGGCGCACGATGACTCGTTAAGTCGTTAAACTTAAAAATATTCGCCAAAAATTAAGTTTTTGTCTGACGCGCGTCATATTTGGCACAGATATTAAGTATTATGTCTAGTTCAATGGATACAATTGGCAACCCCCTCAGTTTAACCGTTTACTCACGGCTGGTTGGGAAGTGAGCAGAGTACAGCTCGGTCTGTGTTTCGATACTTTCACGTGTATCTCGGTAACTATTTGGTTTATAGTAATTCTGAAGTTACCAGTGGAATCCTCATTAAATTCCGCTTCCATATATGTATGCAAATCAAAAATGTTGCGGGCAAAATTTTGAGCTAGCGCGAGTTGGTATTTACTTTTTTTTTTTACAATTCTTATTTCGGAGTGCCCCAATGTGGTTGTTTTGTATTTATTCTATGTTTTTATTCGCTTATCTTCAAGTTCAATCAATAACGAAGCCGATGGTACCTCATTAATCCAAATACAAGGATTTTTTGGTGGATAAAAACGTCACAGAAACAAATTATCGCCGGGCACAAAACTGGCTCCGAGTGAGCTGAGATATAATTTGGGAGTGGGAAAAACTTTGATTGGAAACTATAGGTGCGCCAAAGGGTTAAGTAATGTTGTAGAAGCATAATGATACAGTTCAGAGCCTTCATTATTTGTCTGGTCTTAAAGTCTCTTAAGATTGCAAGTAGTGTTTCTCTGAATGAGTCTTTGGTTGTATTAACTTCATTCTGGTTGCATAAGTGGTCTTTTATGGCTTTAGTGCATTTGAAACTTAACCTCTCACTAGCCAATGCTTGTGATTGGTGCCATAAATCTTTCATGAGTTAAAACTGATTTTGGCTAACCTCACAATATGTTAGATGTCTTTCCTGAGTTAACTAAAATATTGTGAGTTTGCCAGAAACAAAGTTTAAAACTAGTGAAAGGGTTATGGGACCAAGAGCAACCTCTGGCCTGTGTGAGGTTAAGTTTCAAATGCACAGTTTTGGGTAAATGTGAACCTGGCTCAATATAGAAATTTTTCAAATGGCCCAAATGTTTGGAGGCCACCCCCTAGCCTTTATCACTGAAAATTCTGGACTTAGCAGAAATTTCCCAAGTCCCAGTGACTGAAATTTTTCAGAGTCCAGTGGAACTTAAAAAAAATTCAGGGTAAACTTTTTAACATTTCACAAGTAAGTTCCACTGTACTTTGAACAATTTCAGTCTTTGCCAAATTTTGCTGAACATATCTGAACTGTGGACTTGTAAAATTTTCCAAAGTACAAACTAATGATTTTTTTTCCCAGAGTCCAGTCTTATGACTGGACTGAAAAGTTTTGGTGGTTTGGACTTTGGAAAATTTTGCATGTCCACAGTTACATGGTCGGAGCTCGGACTGGCAATTTTTTGCGGTGACAAACCCATTCATTGTTTGACAAAGTCATTTTGATTTTGATTTTTTTTACAAAATACTCTGAATATCTAAATCCCATTCAGTAAAGTAAGAGTCCAGCCTTTGGTAAGAACCAAAGGTGAACTGTATCCTATTACATGGGATATTATTATATATATATATATTATTGGGTGGGTGCCCAACCCTGAAAGGGGTTGAAATAGGGGAGCTATCCCCCCGCCAAAGGCGACTTTCTAGGGCCTTTCCTAGCTGATGCTGAGAGGATTGGGTTCTAGTCATGTGGTGATGGGCTGGTCTATCAGAGTGAGAGCTGAGCAATCTCTGCCATACCCATAGCTTACTCTGACTGTTCCTTAACTTATATATTTTCTAGATCTCAAGTGACGGCGTCTTTAACGTGGATTGACCTCCCAATCTACCAAGATTGGAAGCCAAAGCATCACATTTTTCCCTTGTCCCTCAACTTTCTCCTCATAATTGCTGAGGGGCACAGGGCCCTGGGTGGGGCTGTGGTTTCCCAGGCGTTTCCGCACCCTCCTCAGCTCCCCGCCATGGAGTGGCTTCGGTCACCCAGGCTTTATTGTGGTCGGCGGGGAGGGTTCTGTGGGGGTGCTCGGTTATGGCCTTGGAATTGCTCGGGGCCTTGGGGCTGTTCGGCCAGGCAGCTTGGGGAACAACAACAACAACTGTAATTACTTGACAATGTATGTTTTATAAACCTTTAAAACTTATTTCTGTCTAATAAAAGTCACTTGGTATACAGTACTTCTGTTTCTCAATAAAACCTTGTAACATTTGGCTTTGCCAAATTATGATGTAAAACTTGGACTACACAAGATAGCAATTATGATTAGTTCCTTTGAGTCTTATGGAAATAACTTAATAACATTCAAACTTCATGGATACAATGGACACCTGGTTCAAGTGACTGCATATCAATAATCATGGACTTAACAAGAATATAAATGTCGGAGTGGCTTACAGAGTGTACGTGTACCAAACATATGGGAGTCCCTCATATTAAACTTGAGTAAAACTAAATAGAAGGGAATGTGCCTGAGCATATACTGATAATTAAATCTAAAATAAGGCATCAATTATTGGTACTGAGAAATACAACCTAGTAAGGACCTAAGTCAATATGCCATACCTATATTGCTAAGCAATGTTTCATCAATAAATTACAGTCAAACTAAGCAAACCAAAACTGGGACAAAGGCAAAATAACTAGTCAAAATTGCTATGTGGAAACACAAATTATATAGCCTATAAACAGAGAAATATTACCATAATCAACCCCAATTATTATAATGTAAAAGTTTCACAACAAACAAACTGAAACTATATAAAGACAAAAGAACTTATCAACATTGTGGAAACTATGCTTGACCAACAAAATTAAAGGGAAATAAAGCATCAACAGGTATCTAATGACTATGCTCAAGACGACTAAATGCACTAACAATGACGACCAACATAATTTGTTTTTAATGAGAATAAATAAAGCAAATATTCAAACCAATAGACCTAAACTTGCAAATCAAACGAACTGACAATATAAAGACAAGAACAAATCTAAATCACTGCACATAACAGATAAGCCACTCAAAACACATTAAAATAAGCAACATCAACTCATTCAATACCAGAGAGGTCCTTTTTATAATCGTCTGGCAGCGAGACTATTTTATTCAGCTTAGGAAGGACTTCTAGCAAAATTAAGGCTTCAATATATATCTACCAACTCTTTTAACCACTTTATTCAGCTTAGGAAGGACCTCTAGCAAAAAATAAGGCTTCAATAATATCTCGACCAACCCTTTTAACCACCAATCGTCAAAATCTAGCCACAATACAAATCTAGCACACATCGCTGGTACTCAAAGGGTTAACGCACAAAACCAATGTAAAATGATTGCCAAGTTACTGTACTGTCAAGATGTGTCAATCATGAAGGGGTTAAGCAAACTATACAAGATAAACAACAAAAGCAACATAATGCTAAACATTCGTGAAACTAACATAACATCCAAACAAAACAATTGATAAAACTAAAAACAAACTGACAAGCAAAGAAAAGGGAGCAACAACAGGAGGCATTTCACAAGTAGAGAAAATATCAAAGTAAACAAATATATACCCACATACCCATACACAAGCAAAACCCATTTGTTTTTGTCTATGTGAGTGAGGGAGACAAAAAGCAAAACTACCTGTAGCGAGTGTCTTCCCCCAGAGTTGAAAGAGTGACAGGGCCAAAATCGAGGGACGTTCGAACCAAAATGCCAGGACACACGGAGCAATTCAAGTCATAAGAACAGGGAAATACTGATTTTGGGAGAGAGTTTCATGATACAGCAAACCACTCAAATCAAGCCATACTGAAAAACATAAGTGTGTAACCAATATATAAAGTACCCAAGCAAAGAACAATACAATCAAAATATTCACAAGTATACACCAACCATAGAAATGCATAATAGTACACGACAAAGTACAGCTACTCACACAACACAATGCCAGACATCTGGAAGCATGGTATCATCACATTCCCCAAACCTAACAAAGACCCCACGCTACCCTCCTCACACCGCCCTATCACACTCCTTTGCACCCCCTCCAAAGTCATAGAGCGCCTTGTACAGTCGGCCCCGCAAGGGTGCGCACTAAAAGGGTGCGATTCTCCAACCGTGCGGCAGATGTCAGTGTGGTGCTTATAATCCAAGGGTGCGAAAAAAGCGCGAAAAAAGCAAAGCGTGCGTTTTTTTCGCCCAATAACCCCTGAAAAACATGAACTAAGGAAAGAATACCTGTACAGTATAGAAATGTGATTAGATATTAGATAGAATATGGGTATTACACTCACTTTGGATGGTTTATGTGTGCGTGGAGGTTGGGATGTTGGTCTTACTGAGGGTCCGAGGCTGCCCCCATGCCCACATGGGGGCATTTTACACCTGCTGCCCCTAACCCACCGCCCAGGGCGATCGTGTTACCCACCAAAACAAAAGTGAAAGTTCTTGATTTAGAACAGAAAAAAAACATACTAGACATGTTGGCTAGAGGTGAGAAACAGGCAAATGTGGGTAGCCATTTTGGTGTGGGCATGGGGGCAGCCTCGGACCCTCAGTAAGACCAACATCCCAACCTCCACGCATACATAAACCATCCAAAGTGAGTGTAATACCCATATTCTATCTAATATCTAATCACATTTCTATACTGTGCAGGTATTCTTTCCTTAGTTCATGTTTTTCAGGGGTTATTGGGCGAAAGGGTAAGTTTGAAGAGTCCCCGGACTACATAGTGAATTTCCCATAGGTTCTTAAGCTCCAAGGGTGTGCGCATGTCTCGGACTTAGGTAACCGCACCCTTGTGGGGCCCACTGTACTACAACTAATGACACCTGACTTACCCCTTTCTCCAACACAACACGGCTTCAGGCCATTGCACTCCACAAACACTCTTCTTACAGACCTTACAGAAAGAGCTTTTGACGGCATCAACTCGGCTAGACCACCACACAGATCAGTACTTGCCACACTTGACATTAGTAAAGCCTTCGATGCCATCCCCCGCCACAACCTAACAAACAAAATCTACAACACAAACAAGCACAACAACACAAAAAGGTGGCTGGCCAACTTCCTAGCAGGCAGATGTGCACACGTATCTTTTGCCGGTCAGTCATCTAAAATCAGAAACTTTCCAAACGGAGTCCCACAAGGATCCGTCCTATCGCCCGCACTCTTCAATCTGTACATGCACGATATAACTACACCCAATACGCCCCAAATAAACTTAGCCTCCTATGCAGATGACATAACACTCACATGCACACACCATGACCCAAAAAGAGCAACAGATCTCCTTCAACCCTATCTCAACACACTACATGGCTGGTGTACTACAAACAGACTTAATCTAGCCCCAGCCAAATCCACTGCAACCCTGCTCACAAGCTGGACAGAACACGAATACATCCCTCAACTCACCATAAACAACACACCCCTAACACATACACACACATCCAAAATCCTAGGAGTAACATATGATACTCATATGACATTCAAACAGCACACCACAAACATTAAAAAGAAACGGACACCCTCAGGTCACTTGCTCACACAAAATTTGGACACAACAAAGAAACTACCACCACAGTATATAAACAATACATAAGATCAGTGATGGAATACGCAAGCCCAGCCTGGGCTTCTAACCTAGCTGAAACACATCATAAGACCTTACAGACTATTCAAAACAAAGCCCTGAAGATCATTACAGGCTGCACAGCTACTGCACCCACAGATCACCTACATCAAGAAACCAAAATCCTCAAAGTCAAAGACCATCTGGACATGAGAGGCACTCAATTCCTGGCAGCAGCCTCCACGAACCAAGACCACCCACTAAACTACATGGCAACACACCCACAGACACCAAGAATATCAAAACAACACCCAGCACACGGTATCACACACAATTATTGTCCTCTCTCCCTCCCTGCCCACCCCGAACCAACTTCCAGAAGCACATCCATACTCATATCTCTCACCGATCCATCCACTCACTCACAGACAACACGCAGCTGCATGCACGACCTCCCGAAATCCATCCTTCCGAATCCTCCCTTCCTCGCGAGGACGAGTCCACCTGGCCAGGCTGAGATGCGGACACCATCCAGCTCTCCTGAGCTATCAGAAGAGACTGGATGACTCCGTTGTCGACGCCTGCCCGGGATGTAACACAGCACCCCATACCATTAAACACATCCTAGAAGACTGCATTTCACACAACCACTTACGCCAACAACACAATCTACACTCAATGAGAGCTCTGTGGGAAAGCCCAATCGTGGCCATGGCCTTCCTCAGGGACTCGGGGCTGTTCGGCCAGGCAGCTTAGGGAACAAGAAGAAGAACAACAACAACATCTGACCGACATTAATACAGCACAGAGCGATCCAAACATAATGACAGCTGGGACATGACTTATTAGCGCCACCGTACACGACAAAGTACAACAAAGCCAACAATTGTAGATAATAATAATAATAATAATAATAATAATAATAATAATAATAACAACAATATAATAGGTTGGTACTGTACTGTACGAGCGCCAATTCTCCAAGTGGGTTCACGAGCGCTCGCATTAACTTCAATTTTCAATTAACAAATATATGTTTATAGTCACCAGTACAGTAGCTCTATGATCCGCAGTATCATAAGCCTTCAGAAATAGGTGCGACTTCACTGGTTTATTAACAGCATCAACACAAGTCAACTGCGTAACTAACTGCAAGTCCATTGAATACATGATAAACTAAGCAACCAAAAATGAAACGATTGCCAATATTAAAATTAAAACTTGCAAAATAAAAAATAAAAAACTGTGACAAAGACAATATATAGGCAAATAACTGATTAAAATCGCTATGTGGAAACAACGCTAAATAAAATAAAAATTTATGAAATAAAAGTAATGAATACATGTGGTAGTCCAAGGACTCGAACATAGGATACTCGCACCAAAATTCCGCACAGTAAGTATTACGCTATCAATTAAGTAACACCCTGTTCTTAACCCCTTCAGACTCATATGATGCAGAGGTTGCCAGATTAGCAATAAGAAATAAAGTTCTCTCACTCTTATAATTACCTCTCCAAAATTAGTTTTCTGCCCACAGCTAACTCAAAGACAACTGCAGAGGTTGAAGTAACTAAACTAAAGGTTTGTAAATACCCCTGATGGTAATAAAGGCTTTAAAGCATCCCTAATAGGCTCAAAATTGCGTCATATGTCGGAGAGGGTTAATATTAATCATCAACTACAAACCCCAATGCACTTGAATAAACTGATGAAAGCATATGGTCCTTCCGAGATTCAAACTCGGGATACCGCACCCACAACATAAACACCTAAACCATTACACCACCAACAGTTAATTAATGAAGGCATATGGTCCTTCCGAGATTCCAACTCGGGACACCGCACCCAGAACATAAACACCTAAACCATTACACCACCAACACAGTTAATTAATGAAGGCATATGGTCCTTCCGAGATTCCAACTCGGGACACCGCACCCAGAACATAAACACCTAAACCATTACACCACCAACACAGTTAATTAATGAAGGCATATGGTCCTTCCGAGATTCCAACTCGGGACACCGCACCCAGAACATAAACACCTAAACCATTACACCACCAACACAGTTAATTAATGAAGGCATATGGTCCTTCCGAGATTCCAACTCGGGACACCGCACCCAGAACATAAACACCTAAACCATTACACCCCCAACACAGTTAATTAATGAAAGCATATGGTCCTTCCGAGATTCCAACTCGGGATACCGCACCCAGAATATAAACACCTAAACCATTACACCACCAACACAAATCAAACACCACTAATGAAATCAATGAATACATGTGGTACTCCAACCTAGGATACTCCCACCAAAATTCCGCGCACTAAGCATTACGCTATCAAGACAAGAGTATAGCCCTGTCAATCAAGACAGTAAGCAGCGTTAATAACTGCATTACTGTATTTGCATCATTTTCCAAGACAAACCATGTTTTGGTTTCTTGTAACTACTGTACTGTACTATCTACTTTTGTCCTACATATTACTAACCGGGCTCTGTCTGGAGTCGGCCACCCCCAGCTATGGGGTATGTGCCTCAGTATATACTGTACATACATTTAAACTACCGGGTACTGTAATAAACAAAATAATTACATAAAACACTTACAGTAGCCTATCTATAAATTAAAGATACATACATGCTATAGGCCTACTAGATTTCTTTTCAGCTGACGATAAATTTAGTCCCTTAGCAGCTAATTTCTCAATACTTAATGCAAAGATATGAAAGTACTGTACTATGTCTCTGTATCATAATTATCATAATTATTATTATGTATCATAACCTCTCCTCTATGTTCCACCTTGCTCTTCATGTTCCCTTCGTCAAACTTCAGGATAGCTCCCGTGCCCCCTCCCTTTTCCTAGAACTTGTCTCCCTCCGCTATAGTACTCACTTCCCTATTTACACGGATGGCTCCCACACCTCTCCCCCCCAGTCCTCTACTTCCGCCATTTATGTTGAGCACCTTTCCCTTTGTCGGGCTTGGCGGCTGTCCGGTTTCCATTCAGTTCAAGCTTTACTTTTCATTATCGATTTCCTCCCCCACAGTCAATAGAGTTTTCTCAGATTCACTATCCTCCCTTGCCCTCCTCAGCTCCCAGAATCTCATTGCTACCTTGTCTTTCAGGCCCATTCTCTCCTTTGCTCCCTTGGGCAGTCCGGTTTTTCCCTCCATTTTCAGTGGGTTCCCTCCCATGTTGGCATCCGGGGTAACGTAATTGTTGATGCTGTGGCTTCCCTTGCACACTCCTCCCCTGCCCTTGAACCCCTCCCTCCCTCCTCAGTTGCCAGGCTAGCTTTTGCCCAATGCCGGACGCTCTGGGATGTCTCCCTCAGAGTTGGGCTCTCCCGCACCGCCCTTGGTCAGTACAGGCTAGATTCTTCCCCTCACCCGTGGTCCCGCTCCCCCCTCCCATACTTTACCATTGTTGTCAATGAGAGGTACATTGTATTCCTTATTGGCTATTTTTTCACTTCTATTTCCTACTTTTGTGATTGATAAATTGACCTCAATTCCATGGAGTCAGTAGTTCAGTAGCTTTCAGTAGCTTTCTTGTGGGTAATTAAGGTGATGTTGGAGCCGGGATCCCACAGAGGCGTCACTGGTTGATTCTTGCAGGAGATGTTGCCAACCATTAACAATATTCCATCTCTGGTCGCTAGATTGGTCGATACATTTGAGGACTTTCTACATTTGCTTTCATTGTAGTTTACCTTGCTATTTTCTTCACTGCTTACAGAGTGGCTCTTCACTAATCTTGGGGCAGGCGTTGTTCGAAGGTCAGATTCCATATACTCAAATACCTTCTTTTCTTGAAGCAGGAAATCAAGCACATTCTTGAAGAGTCCATTTGAGTTTTGGTTTCTCTGTGCAATTATAACCCATTCGCGTTTCTGCGTGGAAGGTAGTCTTTCTATTTGACTCGCCATTGTGGTGGTGTTCATTTCAGCCTCTAGTTTAACCTTTTTCAGATCTAACCAACATCTTTCCAGAGTATTGACCATGAGAATCAATTTTCTAGCCTCTCCATCAGGCACAGGTTTTAAATTGTTTATGTCTCTCACTATAGCCTCTGTCAACTTCGATGCATTACCAAATATATTGTCCAGTCTTTCAATCATAAGTTTGAAATTGTCCTCCACCCCTCTCACAGTCTCCAATGCTTCACCTACCAAACACATTTTCAGTGCATAAGGGTCTTCCCCATAACACTTTGACATGAGTCGCTCGTAGTCTGCTTTGAATGTACCATATTCTCTGATGTTGCCACCAAACTTAGGAGGTTCCAATGACTACCTTTACAGCATTCAACTTTTCCTTCTCCCTCTCAGTCTTTCCTTTCGCCAAATTCACTATAATTACCCTTAAGTAATTTTTCTCTCTTTCCATATCAGATATATATTTATCATTTTCATCCAGTACAATGTCATCTTCTTTTCCGCCACTGGTAGTTAAAGTTTCCACGTACCTCACCTATAGATGTGGAGTTCCCCACTCTTGCTAGTGGCACCGAAGAGCGCACCGCCCTTCGTTGTTGTTTGAAAATTGGTGCAGCAGACTATTCGAAGAGGTGGAGCGCACCCTTGTGAAGATGGGCTCGTCTGGCAATTTTTGTAGTTCGACATCGAGAGCTCTCTTGAAGCTGTCTAACGAGACACCTCTCATGTCTCTCACTCGCCGCGGGAGTTTGTTGAAGAGACGTGCTCCTCTATGTGATAACCAGCCCTCTCGCAGAGAGCCCATAGCCCCCCGATTTATCATCTTGGGGATCTCGCATTCCCATCCTCTCCTATCATTGAATTTCATTGCTATTGGTGTATGTAGATTTGGTACAAAACCCTCTGCGATTTTCCACGTATATATTATTAAGTATCGTTCCCTTCTACGTTCCAACGAATATAGTTTGAGTGATTTTAAGCGATCCCAATAGTGTAACTGTTTTACTGAGTTTATAATTATGTGAGGTGAAGTTCCTTTGTACATTTTCTAAGTCATTAATTTCACCTAATTTGTATGGGGATGTTAATACGTTACAGTATTCTAGCCGCGGTAGCACCAGGGAATTGAAGTGTTATCATAGGCAATTCACCGCGAGTTCTAAATGTTCGTAGAATCCAACCTGTTAGCCGTTTCGCAGCTGCAACTTTGACCTGGTTATGTTCTTTGAATCCCATATTTTCAGACGTTATCACCCCAAGGTCTTTCACATTGTCTTTACGTTCTATTATGCGATTGGATTCTGTTATGTAACTTATGCTCTCTTTAACGAAATCCTTATCTCCGTATCGTATTAATTGAAATTTGTCTTCATTAAATTGCATGTTATTTTCCCTGGTCCACTGGAACACCTTATTTATGTCCTCTTGCAGCCAGCCCGTGTCTTCCTGTGTCTTTACTATCATACTCAGTTTCGTGTCATCCGCAAAGGAGGATACTGTACTGTGTCTTGTGTTGGCATCTATGTCACTTATTAGAATGAGGAAAAGAAGGGGCGCTAGTATTGTTCCTTGGGGAACTGAGCTTTTGACGTCTGAAGGCTCCGATGTTACTCGACTTACTGCTACTGATTGTTTTCGGTTCACGAGCAAGTTGTATATCCACCTTCCGATTTTACCTGTTATTCCTTTTGCTTTAAGTTTGTGTGCAATAATACCGTGATCACATTTATCAAATGCCTTAGCAAAATCGGTGTAGATGACGTCCACGTTTTTCTTTTCTTCTAGGAATTTAAGAATTCTGTCGTAGTGTTCCAATAGTTGCGAGAGACATGATCTTCCTGCTCTGAACCCATGTTGACCAGTGTTGTGTAGTTCATTTTTTTCCATAAATGTTGAGATTTTGCCTCGCAGGACTCGCTCGAAAATTTTAATGGTGTGGGAAGTCAGAGCTACTGGGTGATAGTTTTTTGGTAGTGCTTTACTCCCTCCTTTATGCAAAGGGGCAATTATTGCGTTTTTTAAATTATCCGGTATTTCTCCAGTGTCTAGACTCCTGCTCCACATTATAGCCAGGGGTTTTGAAAGGTTTTCCTTACATTTCTTTATTAGGATTGAACTCCACGAGTCCGGGCCTGGTGCCGAGTGGGATGGCATGTTGGCGATGGCTTCTGCTATATCTTTTGGTCCGAAATTAATGTCCAGAATCTGGGGAGTTTCCGTGGGGGGATTTATGATGAAAAATTCATTTTGGTCTCTGATTGCTTTTGTTTCGTCAGGCTTACTGAAGGCTTTTTCATACTGTAGACGTAATAGTTGACTCATTTCCTTTTGTCCCCTGTGAATGACCCATCATATTTACTTAGTGGGCCGATGTTTGATGTGGTTTTAGTTTTATGTTTAGCGTATGAAAAGAAGTATTTGTTGGCGTTTTCCTTTATGCCTATGCTTGCAATAGCTTTGCTCTCCTCTTCTATTTGTTGTAGCTCATAGGAGATTCTTAGTCGTTATTCAATTTCCACAATTTCTCTATCTATTTGGATCTTTTGTCTTTCCTGTAGACTTTGTTGTGTGCGTCTTTGTGTTAGTAATTTTCTTCTTCTGTACAGCCTCCATCTTTCACGTTCGTGCAACCTTTCAACATCTTGAAACACAAGCGAAAGTTCTTGAAAGAGGTCCTCGAGAACTTGGGACGGGTCGTTAGTCTGGCTCCCTCCCTCAACTGGTTGGCCTTCCTGGTGAACCTCCGCTTGGCAAGGGCCCTCTTCTGCTTGAGCTCGTCCCTTGTCTGAGACTAATGAGACGAGTGTAGTCCAGACGAGAACGTTTATTGATAGAGGTTTGGACCTGTAACACAATCATATATAAGTCACCAGTATAACATTGTTACATAAATGCAAAGTACTGTACAACTATTTAATGATAAACCATCTATTAGTATGAAGGAATATAGAATAGTCTGGAGGCACTTCATTTCATTACAAAAAGCTTCAGATAATAGACACATAAGAAATCAGGAAGCATCAACTTAATCTAAACATCTTAATAAACTAAAGAATCAAGCTACAGAATCAAATGCATCACCCGGGGAAAGCGATTTACTCATGGCCACCCCCTTGATGAAAAAGAATCAAATGCATCACCCGGGCAAAGCGATTTACTCATGGCCACCCCCATGATGAAAAAGGACCCAGGCAAAGATGCCTATATAGAAATCAGTGGAACAAAACTGCATGCAAAAGGTAAATCAATCATTACTGCAGGTGAGTGTACATTTCAATAACATATACAGTCAAACTATCAATGAATATTGAAAATAAAGTAGAAATATATAATTATACCCATATAATAATTCAATATTTTGCCTATTGTACAACTCAACCATGTATAACTTACAGCCATCAGTGAATACTGTAAATCAAAGTTAAACTAGGTACACAAAGGGAATATAGGCTAGTAGGCTATTCCAATAATTCCTTAATTTGCATGACATACAGTAGGGTCCCGCATAAAACGAGAAATTGATAGATAAACGAGGCCGTTCTATGTGATTTCGTTCTATGTGAACACAGCATTATGGTGGCCCAATATGGTCAATGTTCACTGTAAACGTAAATTTCCGTCAGGAACGTACGATATTTCGTACGTTTTGTACGATATGGGGTCCTGACTGTACTTGTTTTTCCATAACATCATGTATTTATCCCATAACTGTGGTTCATTGTATATGTTTTCTAGAGAGTCCAAAGTTACGTCAAGTTACCGCAGGGGTCGGCAACCTGCGGCTCTTTCAGGACACTTGTGTGGCTCCAGAAGCTTCAGAAATAATCATTCTTCCTTCAAAATGAAGGCAACATAATTATAACACATTCAAGGCGACATTAGATTTGTTTATTCAACTTCGAAAAGATGTATAGGTATCAATCGTTATGATTTCTAGAAATGTGACGTCTTTCCTAAGCTGGTGAATTAAGTAACACCCCATTCTTAACATTAATCATCAATTACAAACCCCAATGCCCTTGAATAAACTAATGAAAGCATATGGTCCTCCCTGATATTGAACAATATCACTATAATTTGTTTAGTTCAGAAGTAGGGTACTGTATATTTCGGTTGATGAGACCAATTTTGTTGTATTGCGGCTCCGACAGTACAAATTTTGTATTTACCTAATTGCCTAATTGTAGTTTACAGGAGTTGAGCTAAGCTCGTGTTGTCCCGTCTCTCAGTCTACTTTTTATCCAATTTTGTCTTGAAAATATGGATGTTCCTTGCCCCTACCACCTCCTCCTCCAGCCCATTCCATTTGTCAATACATCTATAGGGGAAGCTAAACTTCCTGATATCGTTCTTGCAGGTAGGTCTTTTTACTTTGTAGCTGTGGCCTCTAGTTATTCCTGTATCCATAATTAATATATCCTCCCTATCCAGCCTCTCCAGCCCCCGGGTACATTTGTACATCATTATCATGTCTCTCTCTCCTCTCTTTTAGACTCGGTAGATTTAATTTGTCTAGCCTCCCTTCATATGGCAGTTCTCTGAGACTTGGAACCAATCTAGTGACTGCTCTCTGGATTCTTTCTAACTTGTGAATATGCTTCTTTAGATGCGGGGACCACACCACTGCTGCATACTCCAATCTTGGTCTAATCGTACTCTTCATAATTTTCGCTACCATGGTCTCATCCAAGTAGTTCAGAGCAACTTTCATATTCCCGGTCATTGCATACATTCCGCTAAAGAGCTTGTTAATATGTTTCTCTGGCGACAAATTATCTTGTATAATCAACCCTAAATCTTTTTCTTTTTCGGCCTTGCTAATTATATTATCTCCCATCCTGTACTCCCAATTTGGTCTATTCACACTTCTTCCCATATTTAACATATGGCATTTACTTATATTAAATTTCATTTTCCACTTGGTGCTCCATTCGTATATTTTATCTAAATCCCCTTGCAGCTCCTCACAACTACTTTTATTTGTTATTTGTCTCATAATTTTTACGTCATCTGCAAACATTGACATGTAAGAGTTTATGCCTATCGGCAGGTCATTCACGTACATAAGGAACATGAGAGGTGCCAACACAGATCCCTGCGGCACACCACTCTCAACTTTCCGCCACGATGAGTAAGTTCCTCTAATGTTGGTCCTCATTTCCCTATCTGTTAAATAGCTCTCCATCCATTTCAGCAAACTCCCCCTGACACATCCTAGCATCTCAAGCTTAGATAACAATCTCTTATGTGGTACCTTATCGAATGCTTTGGAAAGGTCTAAGTAGACGCAGTCCACCCATCCGCCTCTCTCTTGGAGTACATCTATCACCCTACTGTAATAACATAGCAAACTGGTAACACAAGATGTCCCTTCTCTGAATCCAAATTGCTTTGGGGTTATTATCTTCTTTCTCTCCAACATTTTCATCCATCTCTTCCTAATTAACTTTTCACAAATCTTGCATACAATACTAGTAAGTGAAACTGGTCTATAGTTTAGAGGGTCCTCAGGGTTTCCATTCTTGTATGAAACTTTGAAAAAATTTATCTTCTAGCTTTAAGGGTTGCTGACCACTGTGTTACCGGTACCACATATTTTTGCCAAATACTTTAACCCCTGCACTTCGGTTGTCCTCTTATACTTCACACCCAAATAAGGTAATAAAGGTTAAGTGAGATTGTTCCAAGATTGTCAAGTGCTGAAAGCCTTTGTTGTTGTTGTTGTTGTTGTTCCCTAAGCTGCCTGGCCGAACAGCCCCGAGTCCATGAGAAAGGCCATGGCCACGATCGGGCTTTCCCACAGAGCTCTCATTGAGTGTAGATTGTGTTGTTGGCGTAAGTGGTTGTGTGAAATGCAGTCTTCTATGATGTGTTTAATGGTATGGGGGTGCTGTGTTACATCCCGGGCAGGCGTCGACAACGGAGTCATCCAGTCTCTTCTGATAGCTCAGGAGAGCTGGATGGTGTCCGCATCTCAGCCTGGCCAGGTGGACTCTGTCCTCGCGAGGAAGGGAGGATTCGGAAGGATGGATTTCGGGAGGTCGTGCATGCAGCTGTGTGTTGTCTGTGAGTGAGTGGATGGATCGGTGAGAGATATGAGTATGGATGTGCTTCTGGATGTTGGTTCGGGGTGGGCAGGGAGGGAGAGAGGACAATAATTGTGTGTGATACCGTGTGCTGGGTGTTGTTTTGATATTTCTTGGTGTCTGTGGGTGTGTTTCCATGTAGTTTAGTGGGTGGTCTTGGTTCGTGGAGGCTGCTGCCAGGAATTGAGTGCCTCTCATGTCCAGATGGTCTTTGACTTTGAGGATTTTGGTTTCTTGATGTAGGTGATCTGTGGGTGCAGTAGCTGTGCAGCCTGTAATGATCTTCAGGGCTTTGTTTTGAATAGTCTGTAAGGTCTTATGATGTGTTTCAGCTAGTTAGAAGCCCAGGCTGGGCTTGCGTATTCCATCACTGATCTTATGTATTGTTTATATACTGTGGTGGTAGTTTCTTTGTTGTGTCCAAATTTTGTTTGTGAGCAAGTGACCTGAGGGCGTTAAGTCTGGGTGTCAGTTTCTTTTTAATGCTTGTGGTGTGCTGTTTGAATGTCATATGAGTATCATATGTTACTCCTAGGATTTTGGTGGTGTGTGTATGTGTTAGGGGTGTGTTTGGTTTATGGTGAGTTGAGGGATGTATTCGTGTTCTCCTGTCCAACTTGTGAGCAGGGTTGCGGTGGATTTGGCTGGGGCTAGATTAAGTCTGTTTGTAGTGCACCAGCCATGTAGTGTGTTGAGATAGGGTTGAAGGAGATCTGTTGCTCTTTTTGGGTCATGGTGTGTGCATGTGAGTGTTATGTCATCTGGATAGGAGGCTAAGTTTATTTGGGGCGTATTGGGTGTAGTTATATCGTGCATGTACAGATTGAAGAGTGCGGGCGATAGGACGGATCCTTGTGGGACTCCGTTTGGAAAGTTTCTGATTTTAGATGACTGACCGGCAAAAGATACGTGTGCACATCTGCCTGCTAGGAAGTTGGCCAGCCACCGTTTTGTGTTGTTGTGCATGTTTGTGTTGTAGATTTGTTTGTTAGGTTGTGGCTGGGGATGGCATCGAAGGCTTTACTAATGTCGATGTGGCTAATAGTGATCTGTGTGGTGGTCTAGCTGAATTGATGCCGTCGAAAGCTCTTTGTGTAAGGTCTGTGGAGAAGAGTGTTTGTGGAGTGCAGTGGCCTAAGCCATGTTGTGTTGGAGCTAGGGGTAGGTCAGGTGTAATTAGTTGTAATACTAGGCGTTCCATGACTTTGGAGGGGGAGCAAAGGAGTGTGATGGGGCGGTGTGAGGAGGGTAGCGTGGGGTCTTTGTTGGGTTTGGGGAAAGTGATGATGATACCATGCTTCCAAATGTCTGGGTATTGTGTTGTGTGAATAGCTGTAGTTTGGATATGTTAGGTGAGTGCTTGTATGCCTTCTCGTCCCAGGTGTCTCACGTGCATCTTGCTTATGTTGTCTAGGCCACAGGCGGTGAGTGCTTGAGATGTTGATGATAGCTTTGTCTGGTGATTGGTTGAAGGGTGAATAGTCAGGGTCTGTGGGGAATTGTCTCTTACGTCGGATGACACGTCGGTCGTGTCTGAGAGGTTTAAGGATGCTGACATGTGAAAAAAGTGATTGATGAGAGTGTTTGCTTGTTGTTTACATGAAGGAGTAGAGTCTGTTGTTGTGATTGCAGCATGTGATTGTGTTGTCGTTGCTGTTGGAAAGTGTGATGCTGTTTAGTGTTTTGTATAGTTTTTGGGGTTTGTTTTGTGATCAAGTGTTTGTAGGAAGTTATTCCAATTTAGTTTTTGTTGTTCTTGTATTTTGTTGTTAGTTTGGGTGTTTGAGTGCTTGAATTTGTTGTGTGATGTCTTGTGTGTGGGGTGCTGGGGAGTGTTTCAGTATGTCGCGTTGTCTGATGAGGTTTTGAATTTCTGGTGTGAAGTTGGGGTTGTGTCTTTTTCTGTTACCTCTTGGAATGTGTTTCTTGTCAGCGTTTTGGATAGTTTTATTGAGTATGTGTACAGCATGTTGATGTTAGTGATGGGTGTACTGTTTAGAGTTGTGAAGTGTTGTTCTGTCTCATTTGTGAATGCTTCCCAGTTAGCTCTTTTATAATTGGTGTATGTGTGTTTGTGGCTAGCTGGGGTGAGTCTGGTTTGGTGGTGATAATGATGAGGAGGTGGTCAGAGCCTAAGGTTCTGACCACCCTCCAGGATGTTGTGGGGGCGAGTTTCTGGGGAGCAAAAGGTGATGTCTGGAGATGATGGGTTATAGAGGGCTTGGTGAGGAATATGGGTATGTTGATGGATGTCGTTAAGGATGATGAGGTTATCGGTTTGGTTTTGTAGTACCAGCCCTCTGTCTGTGTCGGGGTTGTCGACAAACCAGGCCGACGTCTTGGCGTTGAAGTCACCACCCATGATGATGTGTGGGGTGTGTGGGGTGTTTGTGATGTGTTGTAAGTGTGGTCTGTATTCATTTGGTACTGTAGGGGATGTTTGGGGAGGGATGTATGTGTTTATGATGTTATGTTGGAGTTGTTGCCAGTGCATATTTTAATTGACTGTATGTCTGTTGTGTTATCATTTGGGGGGAGGAGTGATTTGGTTTGTACACTGGTTACTATGTATGATATTTCTTTGTGTACCAGGGTGATGAGTCCACCGCCCCCGCCGACAGCCCGGTCTTGTCTGATGGTGGTGAAATTATGAAATGTGGGTGTTTTTTGTGTTGTGCGGAGTTTTGTTTCTTGTAAGATGGCAATGTGTATGTTGTGTTGTTTGATGAAGTGTGAGAGTTCGTGTTTCTTTGTGTTGATGCCATCTATGTTCAGTTGAAGAATGTTAATGTTAAGCCTTTGTTAAACTTAATAGACATAATAAAAGTTCAAACCACGGCACCGGTACCAGGGATAGAATGAATACACGAGCTCAGTATTCAAATATGAATACGAATAATTTAGATTTCTGCAAATACGAATACAAGGAAGTACAGTATTGTCTCGTGGAATACGAATACAAATACTTTATGCAAGTATTCATGAATACTTTTTGTAAAATTCATTATTTTTTTTAATATGGCTAAGTGTGGTACCGTAGCTTATGCAACGGTTAACTATTTTATGACCGATTAAAATGTAAAACTTGCAAACTAAACAAACCAAAATTGGGACAAGGACAATATAAAGTCAAATTAAATTATCAAAATCGCTATGTGGAAACAACGCTTACTAAAAATTAAAATTATTAAATAAAAGAACACTACCACTAAAAGAACACTACCACTAACAGACACTACCTGTATTCAACACTGGGATATCAACCTATGTAGTGTAGTAAATAGATACTGTATATGTTATGGTATAAAATTTGTGAATATGACGAGATACGAACGATGACAGCTATCTCTTGCTCTCTCTCTCTCAGTATTCGCCAGATTATTTTACGAATACAAATAATTTATCCAAATATTAGAATACGAATGCAAATACTTTTACCTTTGTTTGTAATAATTTGAATACAAATACGAATACCCTGAATTACTGTATTGGAATGCATTGGAATAACAAATACTAATAATACTCCATCCCTGACCGGTACTGAATGGGTTAATCTGGTCAGTGGTCGTACATACCTGCTTATTAATCTGGTCATTCTGGTCATTCCTGGTCTGGAACATAGCCTTGGTGCTCTGGATGTAGACCAGGATGTTGGTGGTACGGATGGCCCAACATAGTAGTAGGTGGTGATCTGGCACGCTGGTACGCGGGAGTACTGTACATGGACTTCTTGTTCGGCTCGATGTTCTCCAATACCTGATAAGAAATTTAGATTATGTTGCATATCTTCATCATGTTCATTTGAGAGTAGCCTATGCTATTTGCAATTTTTGTATCATCAGCAAACTTTGAGATTGTATAGGTGAGACCCTCATCTATGTCGTTAATGTAAACTAGGAAGAGAATTGTTTATGACTACTCTTTGCTTTCTTTCACGGAGCCAATTTTCTATCCATTTCAACACACCGTCTTGTATTTCATGCGCGTTTACCTTTATCAATAAACGTTTGTGGGGAACTTGTCAAAAGCCTTTTGAAAATCAAGGTATACAATATCTACAGTTTTACTTTAGATATTGCGGGCGGGTGCCCGACCCCGAAAGGGGTTGAAATAGGGGAGCTATCCCCCCCGCCAAAGGCGGCTTTCTAGGGCCTTTCCTAGCTGATGCTGAGAGGATTGGGTTCTAGTCATGTGGTGATGGGCTGGTCTATCAGAGTGAGAACTGAGCGATCTCTGCCATACCCATAGCTTACTCTGACTGTTCCTTTAACTTATATATTTTCTAGATCTCAAGTGACGGCGTCTTTAACGTGGATTGACCTCCCAATCTACCAAGATTGGAAGCCAAAGTGTCACATTTTTCCCTTGCCCCTCAACTTTCTCTTCATAATTGCTGAGGGGCACAGGGCCCTGGGTGGGGCTTTGGTTTTCCGGGCGTTTCCGCACCCTCCTCAGCTCCCCGCCATGGAGTGGCTTCGGTCACCCAGGCTTTATTGTGGTCGGCAGGGAGGGTTCTGTGGGGGCGCTCGGTTATGGCCTTGGAATTGCTCAGGGCCTTGGGGAACAACAACAACAGTTTACTCTCATCATATAGGTTAAGGATATTGTGGAAGAAGTCTAAGAGGTTTGTTAAGCAGGAGCGTTTATTACGAAAACCGTGTTGAGTATCTTTAAGTATGTTGTTTTCCTCTAAGTCATTTACGAGTTTGTCATGCAAGGACTTCTTCACTTCCATGCTGACCACCCTATTTCTTGTTACTGCTTTCAACGTTCCTACAACCCTCTTCCCCTGTTGCACCTTCTCCCGCACTTCTTCATCCATAGTCCCATCTTTACTCAGCACACTGCCCAGATACTTAAATGAGCTGACAATCTCCATAGCCTGACCGTTCAACTTCACCTCACACTCTGTGGCTTCACCCCTTTCGAAGACCATAACCTTGCTCTTCCCCGCTTTTACCTTCATATTCCGGTTTTTTTCGCACTGTTCCAAACATATTTACCAGACCCTGCAACTCCCATTCATTATCGCTCATCAGAACTGTATCATGAGCAAACAGCAGTACAGGTACAGTAGCTTCTTCTTGTTTCCCTCCCTTATCAGCGATACACCAACACATACATACATAAAATTTTAAGACTGAGTGTTCCACACATAAGTGCAGTTTGTCTCTTGTCCTAATGGCGGCGTTCCAGGCAACCCTGTTAAGGGCTGCTTCACTTGTCAAGTTCTTGGATTTGAGATCGGCGCGTATAGTCCGATCCCAGGTCTTCCTCGGTCCACCCCTTGGTGCAGCTCCCTCCACAATCACAGACCTGCATTTTTTCACCCAATTTTGTTCATCCATTCTCTCCACATGTCCATACCAACCCAGTCTACTTGTACGCATCACCTCGCTAATACTCTTTATACCTAAACGTCTCCTCAGCTCAACATTTGTTATTGTTGTTGTTGTTGTTGTTGTTGTTGTTCCCCAAGCTGCCTGGCCGAACAGCCCCAAGGCCCCGAGCAATTCCAAGGCCACAACCGAGTGCCCCCACAGAACCCTCCCCGCCGACCACAATAAAGCCTGGGTGACCGAAGCCACTCCATGGCGGGGAGCTGAGGAGGGTGCGGAAACGCCCGGGAAACCAAAGCCCCACCCAGGGCCCTGTGCCCCTCAGCAATTAAGAAGAGAAAGTTGAAGGGCAACATTGCTCAACATTTATTCTATCCTGTAGCCTGGCCCCACACATCCATCTCAACATTCTCATCTCATTACGCTCCATTCTGTTGACATCCTCTACTTTAACGGCCCATGTTCCTTCACATTTACCAATTCTTTCACCCAACCCTATCTTATAAATTCAAAAATAAACACTGCAATTTCTCTGAACCAGGACCTTTCTAGAATTAATGGATGGGGACAAAAGAATCTAGTTTCCTTTAATGCACAGAAAACCAAGTACATTCAATTTTCTAACCGACAGAATCTCACTGACTCCCATATATTTTTTAATGATGTAAATATTCCCACTTCCCCTAGTATTGACATTCTCGGTGTAACATTAACTACTAACTTGAGCTGGACACATTATGTTAGAAGCATTGCTAAGAATGCCTCTAAAAAACTGGGACTCCTGTACAGAGTTCGAGAATTCTTCACTGACGAGCAGTTGGCCGTGATATATAAAAGTCATGTGCGTTCTCAGATGGATTACTGTTCACCTCTGTGGGGTGGAAGTGGAGTGGTTGCATTGAGGCAGTTGGACAAAATTCAAAATAAAGCTATTAGATTAATCAATAACCCTGCAATCACACAGGACCTTCCTACATTATCCATACGAAGAAACGTTGCATCCCTTGCATTATTCTACAGATATTTTCACAGCAATTGTTCCGAGGAACTTGCTTCAATTGTGCCGCCTCTCCACATCTTTCCCCGCAGAACTAGGGCAGCTGAGAGCGCCCATGAATTTACACTTTCTCCTCCACAATGCAGAACTTCTGCTTATCAGAATTCATTTATCCCCAGAGCTACTACTCTTTGGAATTCACTTCCCTCGAATTGCTTTCCACAAACTTACAATCTACAAATGTTTAAATCCAGTTGTTACAAACATTTTATGAATGGAGGATGCCTTTAGGCACATGGACCTTTTTGTATTATGTGTTTTTCCTTCCTCCGTTCATTGTCTCTTAAAAAAAAAAAAAAAAAAAAAATGTTTCTGAGGCATACGTCATTGCACTTCTAACACATGAGGCATACACCTTTCCCTTCAGGGGGAGATGCATTCTTTTCATAGTCAGGATTGGCAATTGAGAAGTTGCAGTTCTGTAGAATTACCTTTTCTTGTATTCCTACTCATAATTCATTTAAGATTTCAAGCCTTCACAAACATGGGGATGGATGTAGATTCCGGGCGTACGGTCATCATGTTTACATAGGGCTATCGCCGCGGTTATTTTTTTTCGGTTATTTGCCCCTGCTGGCAATATATATGATGATGGCAATATGTCATGGGGGGGTGAAGGGAGGCAAAAGCCCCCCCCCCCATCATATTATTGTATCCAAAGGCAGTCAAAAATAGACGGGAACATGATGGCAAAGGTCCGACGCCACTACGCGTAGTGTAAACAAGGCTGGCGGTAGGCCCACACTTAACGTTCTTGTCTAAAAATGTATCCAGTTTGACCCCCCCCCCCCTCTTCTAGTCCACGCTGGAATTATAACTAAAACCATGCAAACCATCATTTATCAAAATCTGGATGAAAAACGTGAATAATAAGGATACAAGCTTTTCCCTATAATTACCGTCTTTACTCTTACAGGCGCCTCTAACACCAAGCATTGTACATTTATTGGTAGGTAATGGACTAGTGCCAAGGATGTACATTGGGTTTCACAGCTAGGAATACCCGAAATTGCGTTCACGGCGAAAATATGGAGGTGATATATTGTCACCAACAGTTGTTGAGTTTTTTTTTTTGCCCCCCCCCCCATGACATATAGTCATCATCATATACAGTATAGCTTATTGCACGCAGGGGGCAAATAACCGAAAAAAATCACCGTTAAAAATAAACGCGAACTTAACCACGGGGATCGACAAATGTAAATATAACGGCGTCGGCGGCGCGGCGGTGACGGCGTCGGACGCTTGCGATCATGTTCCCGACTAGGCTATTTTGAATGCCACTGGATACAATATGTTGAGGGGGGGCTTTGCACCCACCCCCCCCTCCCCTCCATGACATATATTGCCAGCAGGGGGCAAATAACCGAAAAAAATTGCCGTCAAAATACACGCGAAGTTAACCGCGGCGATCGTCCTATGTAGCCTAAACTTGACGACAGTACGCCCGGAAACTACATCCATCCCCAAAAACACCTCTAAAAGTGGCTAAAGTAATTACAATTTTACTGGTATGCTAGGGCCTAGCCTAGGCCATAAACTTTAAGTTAGTTTGCCATAGGCCTAACACATGGAGATTACGGTGCTAGCAGTGGTGCTGCAGCTTAATATTGTCCGAGAGCGGTCTTTTGCAGTTCCCCCCAATAAACTGAGACACTGAGTAGGCTAGCCTACAGTATACTCAACTGATAAAAATCCTAAATTATAATTCCTTTTGAGTCACGTTTATGTGTTTTTGTATTATAATCCTTTTTCTCGTCAGTTCCTTCAATGATTAGTGTGTTTTAACCCTTCCAGCCCGGGTGTCCTTTTAAAAGGATGGCGTGGCAGATGGGCAGGTACCCGGGTGTCCTTTTAACAGACAGTAAGCTTGAAAGCCTATTAAGCTTGATCCGAACGCCGTCGGACGAATGTAAACAAAGCCGGTCGCTTCGTCACCGCACCTCCAACAACAAGGAGAAGACTCGTTTGTTATTGTATGTCTGTATGTCGTTGTTTCAGTAGTGAAAAGATCGTCGTATTGCTAACATCGCCTGAAAATGCTCCCCACTTAAATCGTCATCACAACTGAACCAGCTGACTTAGAGAGCTCTACTCAACGCCAGTTTACAGATTGGAAACCGCACTAGGTCTGGAGATGCGTAGCAATGTTCTAGCAGTTAAAATAATAAAGATAAGGGTAGTCTAGGCCTAGACGTTTTTCGGCCATTTCGCCCGGGTACGGGCGACCGTCCTTTTAACAGGCAGCCCGGGTCCTGAGGGTTAAGGTGTTTTTTAGTATAACTCCATTTATTTGTCACCAATTATTGGAAAATATCAAGGAAACCGGCCACAAATTTTCCTGGAAATTTGGAAGTCACCCATTAACCTCTCCGCGGCGCACAGGGGGTTTTCTACAGGGTAAGACTGTGCGCACCTATGATGATTTTGGGACCTATTGCCAATTTCGATAAAAAGTACATCATCGTGTAGGGAATGTTTGCGTGCATCGGCCCATATATATTTGACCCCCCAAAAAATGTCTGGGGGGGGTAGGGGAACGGTCCGTAGTTGAAAAATGTGGAGCGAATGGCACCGCGCGGCTAGATTGTCATCGAGCGGCGAGATTTCCCTGCAGAATATTTACGCGCGCAGGGGATAGAAGGAGAGGGAGGAGGGGGTGGGTTACCGCGTATTATCACGTATATCTCCTTTTTCGAGCCCTTTTAGGCTATTTAGAGTATGTATACATGTGTAGGGCACCCATATAACAATGAATATGCCTCATAGTGACCAAAAATTGCAATATATAAGGGAATTATAAGAGAATATTTAGGCGGGAATGAAGATGTGTTGGAGGTTTGGCGGCAATTTATGAGCTGAGAGTGTGGTTTACGCCATACATATCACGTATATCTTGTACGTAGAGCACTGTCACGCTATAATACAGACTTGTACGTATGTATACGTGCCATATATCAAAATATATACCGCATATAAACCAATTCATGCGATATTTACGCACATTATCAATGAGTTTCTATGCGTGAACCAAGGTGTGAGTGAGTTGTGGTGGGAATGAAAGGGGGAGAGGGTGTGTTACGCCATAAATATCACGTCAATCTTGTATTTAGAGCACTCTCATGCTATAATAAAGACGTGTACATATGTAGGCGTCCCATATAACAAGGAATATACCGCATATAGCCCAATTGATGCGATATTTACGCAAATTGTGAATGTGTTTCTAGCAGACGGAAGCCTGAAAGGGGGGGGGGGGGGGGGGGGGGGGGGGGGGGGGGGAGGGAGGCATGCAGGGGTGCAGTGAGTGAGTGAGTCGTGGAGAGATGGAAGTCAGGCAGATCTCTAGATAGATAACCAGCTTAGTGATAATTGTGGAGGCGCCCCAGGCGTATTGATGTTTGGTATTTTGACCCTTATGTCTACCAGATGGCTGGTGTTCGTTGCCATCAACAGGTCTACAATAACATGAGTCAGGAATGGAGAGAGAGAGAGAGAGAGAGAGAGAGAAACTGAGACATGCGTATGTCGTACATATAAATGGACTTCAGAATTGCATTTTTATGCAAGCAGACATTGCATTTTAGACACATGTGAAGTACCACAGAAACATGTAGGCCATTGACTGTAAATAAAGTACTATATTTATAGACCACCAGCGACGGTGCTGAGTCAACACAGGCAGATTGCCTGTTGTGATAGAGGGCTAAATATAGACTGGTGTCTCCTTACACCTGCGAAAGGGTAGATTGCCACCAGAGAAACGTTTACTTATTTATTTCGAAGTAATATGCAATCTAAATGTATATTCGAGACCTACTGCAATTATTTGTATGACAGTCATGACTATGTATAATCCAATATACGCGCGTAGGCGAGACATAAGAAAGCTGGTTGAGCAATTTTCGACACCCACACAGTTATTATTCATTTTTATTTACAATATTATACAATACAAATGTATTTGTGAAGAGTATTTTATCCATTATTGTATTTATACCAATTTTGTTCCCAGACAGAGCTGCTGTAGCTGGAGAATCAAGGAGCGGCAAGGGTCACCTCGTGACCGCCTGACCGTGTGAAAATGAGTGGAGTCACACTGAGAGGGGCAATTTTGCTGAGTGTTTGGGCAATTTTTGACAGAATAAAGTTATATAATTACTAATTCTTGACAGAGACAAACTATTATAAACCTTGGCATGATATAATTGATAATCCCATCAATTTACAAACGTAAATTGGTGGGATAATTCATTTTTTTTTGTATATTGTCATTTCGATTGTAGACACGAAGTTTTGAGTGATATTTGGTATGAGCTCCTGTGGCATGGTTGGTAAGGTCGCGGACTGGAAAACTCAAAGTGTCGTAGGGTAGTGGGATCGAATCCAGGAGGGGGTTATGGGGAAGGTTTTATATTGTCTAGAAACAATTTTATAAAAAAAATTTTTACAAGATCATGCCATTGTATTCAAACAATATGAAATATTCATAGAATATATCATATTGTAAGAATACAATGACATGACCTTGTTTTCTTTTTTTCTTTTTTTATTGTTTTATTTTATTATCATAGTAGGTTTGACATGATTTATTGAAACATATTTATTTTTGTACAATTCATTTGAGGTAAGAAAATAATTATATACACATTACTTAGGCTAATAACAAACATATATATTGATATACTAAAAAAATAAGGCATATTACATGTAAATCTTTGAAACTTATAAACTAAATAATGAAACATACAATTATATAATGTAAAAGCTATATCACAGGGACATCTTTGGAACTTATACATTATATAATATATATGTTACATTATGAGGTAGCGTGATCAATTAGGTCAGGTCAGGTAAGGTAGGGCGCGAGTCCAGGGCAGGGCAGGGCAGGAGGCGAGTCCAGGGCAGGGCACGGGGCGAGTCCAGGGCAGGGCAGGGCAGGGCAGGGGCCGACACTCAGTAGTTCTTGAAGGTGTGGTAGTCCCTGAAGCACTCACCCAGGCAGAGTGCAACTTTGCACTCGGCGCACATTGAGGTGACTCTTTTGGTCACATGGGGTTTCCTCACACTGGAGCTGCAGACGGTGCACTGCACCTGCCTGTGACGAGTGCCAATCAGCTCGGTGTTGGTTGTGTAGTGTCTTTCGACACCCAGCTGGATGCGGTCAGGAACGTGATCCCCACGCCATGCCGTACGTCTGTGAGTGGTGGTGGCATACTTCTCCAGGAGTTGGTAGGAGACGTTGTACACGAACTCCCGGAATTTCAGCTTCTGGTTTGGGGCCATATCCTTCTTCACCAACCACAAGTTGTAGGCGTTCAGCATCGTTATGTCAACTAGGTGGAGGAAGAGCTTGTGATACCACTTCACAGTCTTCCTCAGACACTCAACACCTGACAGCTGACAGTCAGACTTGTCCACCAGGCGCATGTTTTTGGTGTAGTCCACTACCATGTCGGGCTTGTAGATTGTCTTCCTGGTTCGGTAGTGGATTTTGCCAGAATCCACCTGGGCACCTGTGTGGACGGTGGAAAGCAGGTGGACGTCTCGCTTATCCTTCCACTTCAGGGCTATCAGTTTCCCACACTTCTCGAGCTGCTTGTATTTCTGCCCCTTTCGTCGCCTTCTTCGCACATGCCTCTCGCGGTGTTCCTGGGCCAGGTCGTCTTCTGAAGGTGTGTCACTGGAGGAGGCATCTGTGAGAGGAATGACATCACCTGTGAACTTTGGCATAAACTTTCTTGTCTTTCTGACAGTCCCACATGACCCCGTTTTGTTGTCATAAAGAAACTGGCAGAGAGCAGGAGAAGTATACCAGTTGTCAGTGTAGATGATGTGGCCTTTGCCCAGGTAAGGTGCCAACATTTTCCTGACGATGGCACCTGACATGCCCATGGGGTCATTGGCAGCGGCTTTCGGTACGTCAATGTCAGTTCCTGTATACACGATCATGTCAAGCACTATTCCAGTTTCACAGTCGCACAACACGAAGAGCTTGATTCCGAACCTATGCCTCTTCAAGGGGATATACTGCTTGAAAACAAGACGTCCTTTGAAGAGCACGAGCGACTCATCAATCACCAAATTGAGGAAGGGGTAAAAGTATTTCCTATACCTCTCCAACAACATGGTGAACACATCCCGAACTTTCCATATCCTGTCAATCCTGTTAGGATTTTCGTTGTCTGCAAAGTGCATAAATCTTAGCAGCAACAAAAATCTGTCACGAGTCATGAACTTATTGAAAGTTGGGGTGGCGATGAGAGGGTCGTGCTTCCAGTAGTGTTGCAACACATGCTTCTTGATCAGAGGCATGAGGAACAACAAGGCAAAGAACGTCAGAAATTCTGCCACAGTCGTATCCACCCAGCCTCGTATTCTCGCTTTTGGAGAAAGGACGTCCAATCTGCCAAACACCCACCTGTAGTAGGCGTTTGTTTGGGCAACGATGTACGTCATTACCTCCATGTCGAAAAAAGCGAGGAAGAAGTCGCTTTCGTTCGCTTGATCATCACAGGGCCAGTCGTCAGTTGTTCCTGACGTCCCAGGATTGAACTGGGGCACGTCAGGTACAAAATTGACCCCGTCAGACCAATCGAACGAAGGCATGCCAGGGATCGGAATGTCGTCTGCGTCTTCTTCTGCGTCTGAAATATCGCTTCCATGGTCGCGATACAGCACTTCATCATCATTACCCTCCTCTTCACTCGACAGACGATGCCCTTCCTCGTTTTCGTCACCGACGTCGGACTCACTCCCACTGTCCACTCCCAAATCCCCCCACCCTTGGTCCCGTGCTAGGGCTTCGTCGTCGAAACCCGGGCTGCCAATGTCCTGCGAATCACCATCAAACAGCAGGGCGGCATACTTAGATGGTGTAAGAGTTTTCCGGGTCACTTTGGCACGTGCGGGAGTCTTATGGACAGGGACAGCAGAGGTGGTGGCAGGGGCGGCGGCGGCAGGGGCGGCGGCGGCAGGGGCAGCAGTGGTGCGTGGCCTTGATGGCAAGATGATGGTGGTGCCTGTCGCCCTTCTCTCTGTTCCTTGGGCAGGGGCGGCAGGGGCGGCAGGGGCAGCAGGGGCGGCAGGGGCGGCAGGGGCAGCAGGGCCGGCAGGGACACCAGGGCCAGCAGTCGCTTTCCCAGTCGCTTTCCCTCTCCCCTTCCCCTTCCCCTTCCCTGTTCCTTGGGCAGGGGCGGCAGGGGCGGCAGGGGCAGCAGGGGCGGCAGGGGCGGCAGGGGCAGCAGGGCCGGCAGGGACACCAGGGCCAGCAGTCGCTTTCCCTCTCCCTTTCCCCTTCCCCTTCCCTGTTCCTTGGGCAGGGGCGGCAGGGGCAGCAGGGGCGGCAGGGGCGGCAGGGGCAGCAGGGGCGGCAGGGGCAGCCGGGCCAGGGGCGGCTGGTGGTGTTGGTGGTGGTAGGGGCACTGTGGCTGGCGTACGGGTTCTTTTCCCTACGCCCGTGCCTTTCATTTTTCCTGCCCCCGCAGGTAATGCAGCCCTAGGGCGGCCTCCTGCGTCGCTGGTACCGGTGGCAGGGGTGGCAGGGGTGGCAGGGGTGGCAGTGGTGGCAGTGGTGGTGGTAGTGGTTGTTGCAGTGGCCTGGGTCGTGGTGGCAGTGTCCCGAAAGACCAATGACCTCTGTGCCATTGCCCTGCTTGCACGTGTTTTACGTGCTTTTGGTGCTGGTGATTCGTCCTCTGAGCTGTAGGGCGTGTCGTACTGGTAGCTAGGGTCTTTGGCAGCCACCCTCTGCCTTCCACGGCGGCTAACACCACCAGAAGGAGGGCTGGTTGTGTCATCAGGGAGCGAGCGTGAGGGACGTGTAGGCTCCATGACTAGTGCGTGGTTACTGGCGCGGTGGTGCTTGCACGAGTGCGGGGCGAGCGTTTGGCGGGGTGGTATCGAGAGTTGACATGTAGTACTATACCCACACCAATTTTCAGCCGCCTGGCTATAAACGCGCGGTTTTGGTATGTGTTCAAAGTCTCTGCTCTTAAGAGTCTACCCGCAGTGCGCCGGGGGAACTCTTAAGAGTCTCCCCGCAGCTCCCGGGTTAAATGAACATAACTATACATCATATTAATATATGTTTCAACTTTCGGAAAAACCGTTTTCCCCATTATCCAACAATCTTAAGATACGGCCCCCGATAGTGGGGACGGCTATGAAGTACAGTACAGGGAAATTGAGAGGTAAAAGACGAAAAAAAGGGGTAATATTAGCCTAACCTAACCTAGTATATTAGGTGGGGGTTGCTGCCCCTACACCCCCGCTGGTTTGGTATGTAATTAATAAAAGGTTGACGGTCGCCAACAAAAAACTTGAATGAAGTCTACGGTATTTACTCCGCAATCTTCAGTTTTGGCTGTGGATAACAGGAGGTAAATATTAACTTTTTCAAAGTAATTGAAATTTTTTTTTCCGAAAGTTGAAACATATTAATATGATGTATAGGTTATGTTCATTTAATGGGTGACTTCCAAATTTCCAGGAAAATTCGTGGCCGGTTTCCTTGATAAATACCCAATTATTTTGACATATTTGAAGACAGATATGGAATCTATATGCTCTAAGCATCATATTAAAATTAGTTTCAACCCTCGGCAAAACCTAATAAAAATATAGGCCTATGGTACTAAAATGGGATTTTATCGTAACATGGTTGTCAATACCTTCCTATAAGAACATAAGAAAATGGGAGTCTGCAGAAAGCCGATTGGCTTAAGCAAGGCAGATCCCTGTCCCACACAACCCCAATTACAAAGCCCAATTATAGGCTCAACACTCTAATACCCTGAGGATCATCTTACCAAAACGGTTAAAGATTAACGCAGGATTACGGGGGTCTGCAGAGCGCTGATTGGCCCAACCTTGCTGATCCCCCTTCACACCCAACCCTTCTCGTCCATATGCTTATCCAATTTTATCTTAAAGCTCCCTATCGTTTTTAATCCCACTATAGCACTTGGTAGTCCATTCCACCCATCTACAACTCTGTTACCAAACCAATATTTGCCTATATCTTTTCTGAAACAAAATTTATCTAATTTGAAACCATTGGTACGAGTTCTTTCGCTATCACTGAGCTTTACTACATTCGTCATGTCCCCTTTGTTAATCCCACTAACCCACTTGAACACCTCTATCATATCCCCTCTAACTCTGCGTCTCTCTAACGAATGTAAGCCTAATTTCTTCAACCTTTCTATATACGGAAGATTTCTAATATTATGGATCATTTTTGTCATTCTACGTTGTACTCTCTCCAATGAATCTATGTCCATTCTGTAATAAGGACACCAAAATTTAACAGCATAATCCATATGGGGTCTCACTAATGACAAGTAAAGTTTTAAGATAACATCAGCAGTTCTGTTACTCACACTCCTAGAGATGAACCCGAGAATCCTGTTTGCCTTGTTTCGAAAGCTTATACACTGTTGTCTAGGCTTCAAATCATTGCTAACAAACACACCTAGATCTTTCTCACAATTCGAGTTTTCTAATTCCATATTAGCTAGTTTATATTTAACATTTGTATGCATCTTTCCTATCTTTAATACCTTGCATTTGTCAATGTTAAACTTCATCTGCCAATTTACTGACCATTCGTGTAAGGTATCTAGATCCTTTTGGAGGTACTCACAGTCTAGTTCAGTCAGTGACAGGAGAAGGTTGTGTTAATCTGAGCTCCTGCCCGGACCACTTACCAGTGACCTTTAGTGACCATTACACCTACCTGTGTTTGGGGGCAGTGCACTCGTGTTATATAAAAGTATTATAGCTCAGTTTTTAGCTGTTAGTTTACTTGTTTTTGGTTTTCTGTACTTAGTTTCTTGCTCCTCGCTAAGCTTATTGGGATCATGGCAGGTATGGAGTGTGAGTCTCTAACTGATCTGCATCATCTTATTCTCCAGGTAAGAGAGGAGATGGTTGTGGTGAAGGAAGAGGTCTTGGCTCTAAGGGAGGTTAATGTTAAAATTCAGAGGGAAGTGGATTTGATTAAAGACGAAAATCTAGCTTTCAAGCTTAGCCAAGAGGAAATAAAGTCAAGTAAGGGGAAAAGGGAGGAAGTTGATGAAAATTTTTATTCATGGCAGGTTGTTAAAAATACGGGTGGGAAAGTCACACTCAAGAAGCAGGATAGTAGAATAGGTATGAGTGTGACAAATACATTCTCTCCTTTGCAAGACGAATGTGAGGGAAAAGATAGTCAGGATAAGGGAGGGATAACCGAAGTGCCTGCCGCCGACTCAGCTCCAACCTCTGATGCTGTGCTACCTACCACCACCACCACCACCACCACCACCAAGGGAGCTTCTGCCACCACCGGGGGTTCTCCAACTGCAGCTGCTGGATCCTCCCGAGGGAAAGGTAAGTCTGTGTCGATTGTGGGCGACTCCATGGTAAGACATTTAGTTAGGGCTACCCGCACTAAACTTAGGAAGGTTGTGTGTCTGCCTGGCCATGGAGTTGGAAGGGTTTTAGAGAAGATGGACCACATCTTGGAAGATAGTGGAGATAACCCCATTATCTGTCTCAGTGCCGGGAGTAACGATGTTGGTAAGGGTAGAAGTGAGGAACTGCTGCAGCAGTATTGGGATGTGTTAGATAAAGTTAGGATGAAGGGAGGGATCCCTGTAATACATTGTATCCTACCCAGAAGAGGAGTTCCCAAGGAATGGACATCCAGGGCGATTGGTGTCAATTGCCGTTTGGAGAAATATTGCAAAGAAAAAGCAATACCATTCATTGATAACTGGGATTGTTTCTATGGGAGAGATGGGATGTACGCAAGGGATGGGGTTCATCTTTCACGGTTAGGGGTTTCTACATTAGCTAGTTCTTTAGATAGGGTGGTTGTGGGGTTTTGAACAGAAATATTGAGACTGTAAATGAGAGGTTAAATGGAACAATTTTAGCGTCAGGCGAAAGCGATAAGGATATTCAGTCTCATGCTAAAAATGATGACTATAATGCAAATGATAGTAGTGATGGTGCAACGGAAGATGGAAATGTCGTTAGAAACAAAGGTAAATTAGGTATAAAGAAAAGAAGTAAATTGAGAGTATATTACACAAACTGTAGGAGTCTATGTAACAAAATGAACGAACTTAGAGACCTTGTTAGCAAAGAAAATATAGACATAATAGCGCTAACTGAAACGTGGATTAATACAGAAACCAGGCATTTTTTAGCAGAATTTGATATACCAGGATATAGTTTGTTTAAATATGACCGAACAAGTAAGAGGGGTGGCGGTATAACAGTGTTTGTCAGGAGTACATTAAAAAGCTGTATTAAATCAGGTATTAGATTAAATAACGATAATGAAAGTGTTTGGGTAGAGGTTAACGAAGGTAGTGAGACCATAGTTATTGGAGTTATGTATAGACCGCCAAATATGAGTAGAAATGACGGAACGTCATTATGGGAGGAAATTAAAATGGTATCAAGGTTTAGCAATGTGTGCATTATGGGGGATTTTAATTTTCCGAATATAGATTGGCAGCATCAAATAGGAGACTCTGATTCTGAGGAGTTTATAGAGGTAGTACAAGATAGTTTTTTATTTCAATTCATAGATACGCCGACTAGAGGTAATAATATTCTCGATTTAGTTTTCAGTAACAATGAACATATGGTAAATAATGTAGAGATAGGGGACCACCTAGGAAATAGTGACCACAATTCTGTGTATTTTAATATACAGTAAAAGTCCGATAATCCGACGACCGATAATTGGAATCTACCGATAGTCCGAATTTGTGAAAATGAGGCCAAATCCGAATTCTCCTGATAGTTCGAATTTCAAAAAGTCCCAAAGTCCCCTTTTTGAGGCATTAGGCCACCCAAAACCCACCCAAATGACACATAATGGTACACACATCATATGTTCATGAAATCACTTTAAAAGATTGTCATTGTAGCCTATTATTTACTTCAAAACATTCAGATTTCTGATTAAAATAAGGGGGGGGGGGTAGAGTCCGATAATCCGAACGAGTCCTGGTCCACTGCAATTCGGATTAAAGGAAGTTTACTGTACAATGGAAAGGTAATACCAGAGAGAATACAACATTAATACCTGACTTTAGAAAAGCCAATTATGGTGGGTTAAGAAAAGCCCTATTAGCTGACCCTATGGTCAAAAAATTAAGTCGATCCAGGTGTCCAAATGAGTGTACCCCTTCTCAGGCACCTGTCATCTTAAGTCAGGAAGAGACGTCAACCTTGGTAGATACATACGATAATTTTATCAAGTCAGTATTCAATGCACAAAATAAATACATCCCCAAAAGAAAATTTAGATCAACACAGAACCAACCCAAAATGGATGAATAATAGACTATTAGATCTTCTAGGACAAAAGAGAGGAATATATAGAAAAATTAGAAAAGGCGAAATTCACCTACTTGCTTACTATCAGAATCTATCAAGACAGGTAAAAAAGGATATTAGGAAAGAAAAAAGAAATTATGAAATTAAGGTTGCCAATGACTCAAAAAATAATCCTAAAGCTTTTTACCAACTATATAAATCCAAGGTTAGAGATGTAATTGGTCCCCTTAAAACTTCGATAGGAGAAATGACAGAAAATGATTTAGAAATGTGCAGTGCATTAAATAGTAAATTTCTTTCCGTTTTCACTAATGAAAATTTGGCACAGTTTCCAGAAGTCCGTAAGGTATATAGCGATAGTATAGAAAATAGGTTAAGTACGGTTACTATAAGTAGAAATGATGTGCTTAAGGAAATTGACAGACTGAAACCTCATAAATCGCCTGGTCCTGATGAGGTATATGCTAGAGTATTAAAAGAATGTAGGGATGAGTTAAGTTACCCATTAACATTTTTATTTAACAAGTCATTGGAGACAGGTATAGTTCCAGAAGCTTGGAAGCTTGCAAACGTAGTTCCGATCTTCAAAAAAGGTGACAAATCAATAGCATCCAATTACCGTCCCATTAGTCTTACATCAATCATAGGAAAGCTACTAGAGTCAATTATTGCTAGTAAAATTAGAAACCACTTAGATACATTTAATTTAATAAATTCTTCTCAGCATGGATTCACTCAGGGACGTTCTTGCCTTACTAATTTGCTTAGTTTTTTCTCGGAGGTATATGAAGCAGTAGATAATGACAAGTCATATGATATAATATATTTAGATTTCAGTAAAGCTTTCGACAGAGTCCCCCATGAGAGATTGATGAGAAAGGTTGAGGCGCATGGAATAGGTGGGGCGTTGTTGGGATGGATTAGGTCATGGCTAATTGGTAGGAAGCAGAGAGTCAGCATAAATGGTACGAAGTCAGAATGGGGAGCAGTCAAAAGTGGTGTCCCCCAGGGATCTGTATTAGGTCCTCTGTTGTTTGTTATATACATAAATGACCTTGATTTAGGTATAACTAGTAGGATAAGTAAATTTGCAGACGATACCAAAATGGGGAGAACAATTGATTCAGATAGAGATATAGAGTGCCTCCAAAGGGATCTAGATACCTTACACGAATGGTCAGTAAATTGGCAGATGAAGTTTAACATTGACAAATGCAAGGTATTAAAGATAGGGAAGATGCATACAAATGTTAATTATAAACTAGCTAATGTGGAATTAGAAAACTCGAATTGTGAGAAAGATCTAGGTGTGTTTGTTAGCAATGATTTGAAGCCTAGACAACAGTGTATAAGCGTTCGAAACAAGGCAAACAGGATTCTCGGGTTCATCTCAAGGAGTGTGAGTAACAGAACTGCTGATGTTATCTTAAAACTTTACTTGTCATTAGTGAGACCCCATATGGATTATGCTGTTCAATTTTGGTGTCCTTATTACAGAATGGACATAGATTCATTGGAGAGAGTACAACGTAGAATGACAAAAATGATCCATAATATTAGAAATCTTCCGTATAAAGAAAGGTTGAAGAAATTAGGCTTACATTCGTTAGAGAGACGCAGAGTTAGAGGGGATATGATAGAGGTGTTCAAGTGGGTTAGTGGGATTAACAAAGGGGACATGACAAATGTACTAAAGCTCAGTGATAGCGAAAGAACTCGTACCAATGGTTTCAAATTAGATAAATTTCGTTTCAGAAAAGATATAGGCAAATATTGGTTTGGTAACAGAGTTGTAGATGGGTGGAATGGACTACCAAGTGCTATAGTGGGATTAAAAACGATAGGGAGCTTTAAGATAAAATTGGATAAGCATATGGACGAGAAGGGTTGGGTGTGAAGGGGGATCAGCAGGGTTGGGCCAATCAGCGCTCTGCAGACCCCCGTAATCCTGCGTTAATCTCTAACCGTTTTGGTAAGATGATCCTCAGGGTATTAGAGTGTTGAGCCTATAATTGGGCTTTGTAATTGGGGTTGTGTGGGACAGGGATCTGCCTTGCTTAGGCCAATCGGCTTTCTGCAGACTCCCATTTTCTTATGTTCTTATGTTCTTATGTTCTTATGTTCTTACTCTATATCTCTATCTGAATTAATTGTTCTCCCCATTTTGGTATCGTCTGCAAATTTACTTATCCTACTAGTTATACCTAAATCAAGGTCATTTATGTATATAACAAACAACAGAGGACCTAATACAGATCCCTGGGGGACACCACTTTTGACTGCTCCCCATTCTGACTTCGTACCATTTATGCTGACTCTCTGCTTCCTACCAATTAGCCATGACCTAATCCATCCCAACAACGCCCCACCTATTCCATGCGCCTCAACCTTTCTCATCAATCTCTCATGGGGGACTCTGTCGAAAGTTTTACTGAAATCTAAATATATTATATCATATGACTTGTCATTATCTACTGCTTCATATACCTCTGAGAAAAAACTAAGCAAATTAGTAAGGCAAGAACGTCCCCGAGTGAATCCATGCTGAGAAGAATTTATTAAATTAAATCTATAGACGGCACCGATTCGTACACACGCCATTTAGAACATGGGTGCTTGACTTCTGATGTGACGTGCAAGACGTAATATTTTTACGCATAGGTTTAAACTTCCGGAAATTAATGGGTAATAAATACCACGTACTGTACGGAGTACAGTACGTGGTAAAATCCCTCGAATTTTGCGAGAATACGGTCGACATTGCAGGCCGCAAAATTCAAAATCGCAAATTTCAAATAACTAACCTTCTGGGATTAATTGAATATGGTCGACATCATTCTCATCATCGAGGGCCTATTTTTTGGTGATTTTCGTCCTTGTTTGTACACACATTATGACACATACTGTACACTTAATTATACATCCTACAATAAAGAAAAACACAGAAATACAGATTCAGGGGACCCAGGGCACAGGTAACACTTCAATTTTGCCCAAGGAAGTCGATTATGCGAGAGCGTGGGAGAATCTATAAACAGCAAACAATGGGCGGCAGGGCGGCCTGACATCACGATCCTGCTACTCCCCCCCCCCCCCCCCGAAAACTAGTGCGGAAACACCGTATCATTTGGCGCCACCCGCAAAACTCAAGTAATATCGCATATATCAAGTCCCGCAAAAAAGGTAAATTCTTGGGTCCCGTTCGCATAATCGAAATTTCGCAAATTTGAAAGACGCAAAATTCGAGGGACTACTGTACTATGAATCCGCGTACCTGGCATGCAAGGGCTAGTTTAGTATGCCACGTACTGGGTCTAGGTTAGGTTAGGTTGGGTTGTTTGGTTAGGTTAATATACTAGGTCTCAGAAACAAGATTCGTAGTTGCGGTAAAATTTACAGATACGCCCGAATATTAAATGGGGGGCGGCGCAACCGCCATGGCACCGGTAAGGGTTCGTGTTGTATCCCACGTAGGCCTACTAGGTACTACGGACACATTGTAGGCGTTAGGTGTGGATTAGGCTTGTACATTGGAATGTACTAGGTCTATGTTACTGGATATTTATTATTTAAATAAGTGCTACGTTTTCGATAAATCTGGTTATATGGCTTTGCAATTAGGGAAATCATGAGCCGATTTCCGACATTTAGTTAGTCTTTTTCGATTCTCAAAATACGATCCAAGTTTTGCCAAAAATTGGCTCTGGTTTTCCAATATTATGCTTGTTGGGGGTTTGCAATTTCGGGAAACATGAGCCAAAATTCTAAATTAGGTTACTGTAATTTGTTTACTCTTAAAACTCGCAAAATCCGAGCCAAGTTTTGCCAAAACTTGGCTCGGGTTTTCCAAAATTCGGGTTTTATGGCTTTGCAATTTCGGGAAACCTGAGCCAAATTTCTAAATGAGGTTACTGTAATTTTGTTGTCTACAAACTCTCAAAATCCGAGCCAGCTTTGGCCAAAACTTGGCTCGGGTTTTCCAAATATTGGGTTTTAGGCCTTTGAAATACCTTAAAACCCGAGCCAAGTTTTGCTAAAATACGCTTTTATCGCCGTTTTACGCATTTAACCCCTCATTTTCCCTGTACTTCATAGCCCTCCCCACTATCGGGCGGCGTGTCTTAAGATCGTTGTAGAGCCTAATGGGGAAAACAGTTTCTCCGAGGGTTGTAATTATTTCCAAACACTATATAGGCCTAGCCTATTAATGAAAACTAAAAATCCATGGGAAAATTTATGACATAGGCCCTAGCCTAAAAATGGAGGGTATTATTCTATAATTGCACCTATACGAGCTAAACAAATTATTATTGTATTTAACAGGAAGGTACGGCGAGGTAAGTGATGTGGTATAGGTGGCAATATGCGGAAATGGATTATAAGGGCATTCCGCCCCCCTCTTACCCCCTTACGAAAATCTACGGTTATTCACTCCACCCCAACTGGATTTCTACCGTTTTACCCAACCAGCGGGGGTGTGGGGGCGGCAGCCCCCACCCATAATACTAGGTTAGGTAAGGTAAGGTTGTTAGGTTAGGCTAAGTTGTTAGGTTAGGCTAATGTCTCTCTGAAACATTGTAAATCCGTGTCACATCTAGATTGATAGACTTTTGTCAGAGGGGGGCGGAATGCCCTTATAATCCATTTCCGCATATTGCCACCTATACCACATCACTTACCTCGTTATACCTTCCTGTTAAATACAATAATATATTTTTTAGCTCGTATAGGTGCAATTATAGAAATTTACCAAATGGAGTTTTTCCTTCTGCAAATTCATAGGCTATTTAGCCTGCTGCCTACCCATTATTTTGCAATATTAAAACATGCCCCCTAGGCTATACCCATATACCCTAAACTAACCTGGGGGCTCCAGACCCCCACAGGGTTAGCATTGATATAGAATATGACAAAATACTAAAAATATGGTAACAAAGTGAAAAATATTAGTTCTCAGATCCAAGATGGCCATTTTTCCTTATGCCTATTTAGCCTAACCCACAAAGTCTAAGGAAAAATAATTTAATCTGCAGCGGTAAAGACATAGGCTATATTGCAGTGAGTAATAGGCTACTCTATATTTAGCCTAACCTAACAACCTTACCTAACCTAACCTAGTATTATGGGTGGGGGCTGCCGCCCCCACACCCCCGCTGGTTGGATAAAACGGTAGAAATCCAGTTGGGGTGGAGTGAATAACCGTAGATTTTCGTAAGGGGATAAGAGGGGGCAGAATGCCCTTATAATCCATTTCCGCATATTGCCACCTAGCCTAGGCTATACCACATCACTTACCTCGTCGTACCTTCCTGTTAAATACAATAATAATTTGTTTAGCTCGTATAGGTGCAATTATAGAATAATACCGAACAAATGAGCTGTAGCCTGTTGGCCTAGACAGTGTAGGCTAGGCTACGCCTATAAATCTCCACATCTAGCCTAGGCCTATTCCCTGGCTGACCCTTCCCAAATGTTAGAAATAATAGGCCTAGCCCTATCATTCTAGTCGTTTGTGAGTTATAGAGGTTAATGCTCAAGAGTTTTGGCCTAAATATTTCAAACAGGGTAGGTATAGGCCTAGATAGCCTACTTGACAAATCTTTATAGCCTAACCTAGGCCTATTCATATAGCCTATCGTCAGGGATATTTAACAGGCATAGGCTATGTATCATTAACTAACACATAAACTATACTCACAAACAGTGTACACGGAGTATCTCTCTCCCGATAGTTGCACAAGCGTTATTGGCGGCCATGCGCGTTTCGGAGTTTGTTTACATCCAAAGGGGGTACCAGTATAAAGAGAGTTACCAACTTTACTGCTGACCGCCATCTTGTTTCTGCCTCAAGCTGTACCCCATTATTTTGACACTTTATTTCCCAGCCTGTAGTCTATGTCTTATTTATTCTATTATACATCTCTATTATGTCGCAATCCATCCATCTATAGTATTCAGGGAACTAGAATTCCACGGTATATAATGTTTCCGACTCCAGGGTCCTCATATGTCGCCACTCTTTATATCAAGGTACTCTACTGCTTCCCACTCAGAATTTTCACATAATTTGAGTTGAATAATTTTGAAATACTTGTTTAATATAATCATGATCTGTATATTTTATAATGGTCATGTAATTCATAATACTTTCTAGCAGTTGCCTTATAATACTTCGAGTTTAGTAGCTAATTTGAGTAGATATTGTGGCGGGAATTTCAAACTTATAAATGCAATGACCACTTCTGAGTTTTGGGGTATATCGATTTTTAGCCGAAATACGAACTTATGTTCGTTTGTATGTATGTATGTATATACTCAGGCACATACCCCATTGCTAGTGGTGGCCGACTCGAGACAGAGCCCAAACAGAAACATTTAGATTCCAATTCTCAGGGTCCTGGACCACTTTCGCTTTCCCTCACCCCTTTCTCTGTCTCGATGAATATTAGAATACACACACTTAAGTGCATTAAATCCAGTTTAGGATTATTTCCATCATTCAAATAATTTAATTTGTGTTAAATATTGATGTCTATATCTTTAAATTCCTTATACAGTAGCCTGAAACTCACAATTGTGGTTTACGTTTACGTTGAGGGACCCGCAGAGGGCCGCTCTCGGGCGGCATGATATGCGGGGGTTGTGCTTTTTAGGACTAATGGTTTTAGGGATGTAATGATTGGTGATCCTAGTTCTAAATGAATCAAGGGTGGGGCTATTAACTACATGAGATGGGAGATTATTCCACTCTTGGATGCTGCGGGGAAAAAATTATTGTCAATAATGAGCTCTGATTGGCTCTTTTTTGGAAAACTTGTCAAAGAGATTGCTTGGGGGCAGCACTGTACGTAGCATAATATGGTGACGAGAATAACATTAGCACTGCCGGACCTGCGTGAAATTCAACCAATTGCTGTGTGATACAGAATAAGTTGAGGGGAGGGGGGCAAGGTGGGAGACAAGCTGAACGGCAAAGCGCGAGCTAAAAAATAATAACGCTTACAAATTCAGGAAAACAAAACACAGCATTATCCATCAACATTTTAATAGAAGTGTGTATATGCAACGTCCCGGCCCGACTAATACAGTATCTTCTCCGTGAGCCGCTAGCCGTGACACACAAGCTACAGCGCAACCCGGGAGAGTACACCACTAGGGAATAAAATATCACGCTAATCTTGAGGCGTGGGAGAGAACGGGAGGATGGTTTTGTTCTGATTTCCTACGGCGGTCGATCAATTTTGGTCGACTCAATCCCCTACGAAATCTAAGTTAAGTGTACGGTACGGTATAAGTAGATTACATTGGGCTCTAGGTAGCGCCAGCGAACATGAAAAATAATCTTGTAAATTCTTAGAACTCAAAATTAATTACCGCAATCCAGCTGACGTTTCTGTCATTTAGGAAAAGTCCACCAGGAAATAGGTGTAGATATTTACAGCCAGTTTGCTCTCGGCACTTTTGAGTTACAGAGAGGTCAGGGATCAAGATTACTGTCAAGTTCGTTGGCGCTACCTATAATTAAGTATGGTGGAGTAGGCTAAGGTTAGCTATGAAAAAGAAATAAAATGATCAATTGAAGTTATTTGGAAGATACGACAAGGAAAGATATAGACAATGGGAGATACGGAGAATAGATTATACCGAGCGGAAGAGAATAAAAGAGATTAAGTACGCTCTGTCTCGAGTCAGCCACCCCAAACTATGGGTTATGCTGGAATATATACTGTACATACAAGTATCGGTACAGCACTGTACTATAATAGGAATAACACATTGCTCCCGACTCTCCGAAGCCTCGCCCCAAGACTCAATATACAGTACTGTACATAAAAAAGGTTCTGGGCTAAAATTGCAGTAAATACTAATCCGATATACAAAACATACAGGTCTCCCTCACTATCCGATGCCCCGATTTACGAAATTATTATAGGTTTTTAGGCGTTTCGGTCTGGGTTATGGTTGGTCCCAGAACGCAGCCCCATTTACCCCATTAATTTTAGGGTACACTATAGGATTTTTCTATTTAAGATCGGTTTCCAGGAACGTAACCCAATCGTAAAGCGAGGGAGACCTGTATAAACACAAATTGTCGGCGTAGGGATGCGGAGACCCCACCGCCCGTCACTTTTGTGGAGGTTGGGACTGGGAATCCCACCTCCAGAATTTACTCCCACTAAGGGATCAGCAAGCCTTTTCTTGCTGATCCTCCCTACCCCTTTAACCCCTTCTGTAACGGCTACATCTTTATATCTTTATTCTTCTTTTATTAGGACGAGTTAGCGTAGTTTAAGGAGGATCTGTGGTAGTAAAAAGGGTTGAGCGAGATAGTTTGAAGCCTGTTAATAGCTTCTTGGGGCCCATATAAAACTGAATAAAATCGTCTAATGGTAGCCAGAATGCAAATAAATATGTGGCCGTTACAGAAGGGGTTAAGGGAGTGCGAGTTTGGCTGACCGCTGACTACAAAAATAAAATATTCTGGACTAATATTGCACTGTACATTTTTATACCAAAAAATGTACAAATTTATCTCTAAGGGGGCGTCTTGTGGGTATAATTATAAGTTTGATGGAGGTCTAGGGAGAAAACTAAAAACCTCCCCTTAAAATACTGTGCAATAACTTCAAACGAAATAATGTCTTACATAAAATATTTCTACACTGGTTTCCAGGGATTCACCATTACCGCGGAGATGGGTTGGGTGTCAAAGGGATCTGCCATGTGTGGGCCAATCGGTTCTCTGCAGACTCCCGTTTTCTTACGCCTTTTTTTATGTACACAATAATTTTCTTTTATATTTCTAGTTTATATTATTTACACGACAAATGGTCCTTTCCGATTCCTTTAATATGCTTTACGGTTTTCTTCAAAGGTCGTACCAGATTATCAACATGAGAAATAAAATAAGGCCGGTATCCCACGGGCGCTTTTCCCCTCAACACTGGTCTGGCAGCTTATGAGGTTAACATTTAATATCTTTCAGTTACCTAAATTCATCTACCATCAGTCTAGTTTGTGATACCAGTGCCAAATATTCCAGAAATGTTGCCAGAAAATTTTTGATCATTGAATGTGGACTATAAAGCTCTCGTGTGATACCGGCTTAAGGCATGGTTTTATGAGGGGATGACTATTCTAATTATCTGCTGCGGAAACCAACAGACAATTTTACTCAGCCAACCAGTATACCTGTACAATCTTTAAAAATGCCAAAAATAAACTCAGTATCTTGAAAAATGCTAAACTTGGTATCTTAAAAAATGCAAAAATTTACGACCAGTATCTTAAAAATGCAAAAAACAAACTTGGTATCTTAAAAAATGCACAAATTTATTATCTTAAAAAATGCAAAGATGTTGACAGTATCTTAAAAAATGCAAAATGAACAATCTTATTACAAAATGCAGAACAGAGAGGAATAGTACAGTAGCGCTAATAAGTCATGTCCCAGCTGTCATTAAGTTTGGCTCGTTCTGTGCTGTATTAATGTGTCATATGTTGAATAGGGTGGGTACGTGTAGGTACATGTTGGTATATCTCACTCAAAAAGAAGACATCATGTGTAAGTATTGCTGATGCCAATTATTGATCGAAGCATAATTGGTGCCGAGACATCACTTATTAGGCCGACTGTACCAGCACTCTTCACTTTAACTATCCACAGTTATGGCCTTGGCCTTGCTCGGGGCCTTGGGGCTGTTCGGCCAGGCAGCTTCGGGAACAGCAACAACTATCCACAGTCTAATTGGTTTCACCATCAAACTGTCGACCATTAACCAGTCCAGTACCAACCTTTTAACTGTCCATTAACCAGTCCAGTACCAACCTTTTAACTGTCCATTAACCAGTCCAGTACCAACCTTTTAACTGTCGACCATTAACCAGTCCAGTACCAACCTTTTAACTGTCCATTAACCAGTCCAGTACCAACCTTTTAACTGTCCATTAACCAGTCCAGTACCAACCTTTTAACTGTCCATTAACCAGTCCAGTACCAACCTCGTAACTGTCCATTAACCAGTCCAGTACCAACCTTTTAACTGTCCATTAACCAGTCCAGTACCAAGCTTTTAACTGTCGACCATTAACCAGTCCAGTACCAAGCTTTTAACTGTAGACCATTAACCAGTCCAGTACCAACCTTTTAACTGTCCATTAACCAGTCCAGTACCAACCTTTTAACTGTCCATTAACCAGTCCAGTACCAACCTTTTAACTGTCCATTAACCAGTCCAGTACCAACCTTTCAACTGTCCATTAACCAGTCCAGTACCAACCTTTTAACTGTCCATTAACCAGTTCAGTACTAACCTTTTAAATGTCCATTAACCAGTCCAGTACCAACCTTTTAACTGTCCATTAACCAGTCCAGTACCAATCTTTTAACTGTCCATTAACCAGTCCAGTACCAACCTTTTAACTGTCCATTAACCAGTCCAGTACCAACCTTTTAACTGTCCATTAACCAGTCCAGTACCAACCTTTTAACTGTCGACCATTAACCAGTCCAGTACCAACCTTTTAACTTTCTTCTGGCTACTAGCTTAACCCAGATTAACTTGCTCATGTAGTGATGTACACCCTGGGTGGTGAATTGTGTTCTTATATTGTTAAATCATTATTTTACTTAAGCGTTGTTTCCACAGCGATTTTGATTCGTTGTTTTGTCTTTTTACTGTGTTCGAATACGTTTTGGGTTTTTTATTTTGCAAGTTTTACATTATAATTAGACAATTTTATTCAGTTTAAAAAGGGCCTTAAGGGGAGGTATTTAGTTTGTTCCCTAGACCTCCATCAAGCTTAAAATTACACCCCCTTGAGTCCCTTTCAAGATAAATTTGTACATTTTTCGGTAGAAAAATTTCCCGGCCGAAGGCCGGTACCTTTTAAATTACAGGCTCGCTATCGCTCGCCAGGATAAAATCGACACCTGAATTGCACAAAAGGTCTTAGTATGGGGTGAAAGTTCTTAAAATTGCTAAACTAATGGGGCAAACGTTTTATAATATCAAAAGCAATGGGGCTAAACATGAGGGAGAAAGGGGTCAAGAAAAAAATCCCTCAAGTGGAGACCTCCCCTTAAAGAGTGTGAGGTGAGGTTGAATGGTCGGGCTATAGAGAATGTCAGTCATTTAAGTACTGTATTTAGCTATGTGGGTTAAGAGGGGTGACCTGGTTTTTGTATTTTTCTCCTTTTCTCTCTTTCTCTGGCTTGTATCCATTCGGCCCCATTCAGCCAACTATTTTAAGACGTTTATCCCCATCTAGGTGTCGATTTCTTCCTGGCGAGCGATAGCGAGCCAGCATTATATGAAGAAATCCGGCTTCGCCGGAGACATTTTTCTGTCGAAAAATGTACAAATTTAGCCTGCTGTCTAAAAAAAATATAAAAATATGCTGGCTCGCTACCGCTCACCAGTAAGAAATTGACACCTGGATGGGGATAAACGTCTTAAAACAGTAGGCTGCATGGGGCCAAATGGATACAAGCCAGAGAAAGATAGAAAAGGACAGAACCAAAACAGGTCACCCCCCTTAACCCTGCCTGTTGTTAGGCACATGAACGCTACAGTAAACATTACAGACCTCGGATGCGGAAATACCCTGAGCCGACCAGGCCAAGTGGGATATCTCTATTGGTCTAACTGGTAAGGTGTCTGCCTCACACCCAAGGGTCGAGGGTTCGTGCCCCCGCCAGGGCTTGATGTTTTCGTGAGGCTATTCCCGCGTCTAACGAAGTTTAGGTGTGTTGGTAAAATTGTTCAGATGGTTGAGAGTAAGATCGGAGCTCCATAAATCCTCTTTCGGGTATGGTGTAAAAAACGATTCCTACTCGGGGGTTGCCGTTTCTATCTATCTACGTATCTATTGCCTGACGCCGTTTACCATTCAGAAATAGAGTTCTCTCAATCTCATAATTACCTCTCCTAAATTAGTTTTCTGCCCACAGCTAACTCAAAGACAACTGCAGAGGTTGAAGTAACTAAACTAAAGGTTTATAAACACCCCTGATGGTCACAAAGTTTTTTTAAGTATCCCAGAAAGGGCGCAAATCACGTCCTGTGCGTGAAAGGGTTAAAATTTATAACTCCAAGGAGGATCATATGCTTTCATTAATTTCGTTGGAGGTGTTTGGTGTTGTGGTGAAATTAATAAAAAATAGATTATCAATAATTTTGACCACCGACTTCTATGCAACTCGAAAGGGCCTAGAGCAAACTGGCTGTAAATATACCCACCTCCTTCCTGGCTGACTCTTCCGAAATTATAGAAACGTCAGCCCGATTGCTTTCATTCATTTTGAGTTATAAGAAGTTAAGGGGTCAAGATTATTGTCAAGTTCATTGGCATTATATTTGACATTGTTCCTAAACACCATATCATATCTGTAAAGCCGGTATCACACGAGAGCTGTTATAGTCAACATTCCATAACCAACATTTTTCTGGCAACATTTCTGGAATATTTTGCACTGGTATCGGAAACTAAACTGATGGTAGATGAATTTAGGTAGCACAAATATTATAAATGTTAACCTCATAAGCTGCCAGACCAGTGTTAAGGAAAATTGTTGAGGGAAAAAGCGCTCGTGTGATACCGGCTTAAGAGATATCCTTAGGGTCCGTGACCATTTTCACGTTCTCTCTCCCATTACTCCGTCTCGTCTAATAAGTGAATTTTACAAAGAGAGGAAGATTCCTAGCCCCCTGTTAAAATATTTAAAAAAAAAAGTTTTGTTACATACATACATACATACATACCGGTACAAGTTTAAAGACAGTTTTGTCCACAGAGACTGTGGTTACAGTCTCACGTCCTAAATGGCAGCTTTCCAGGCGGCCCTGTCAAGGGCCGCCTCTGTTGTCAACTTCTTTATTTGGAGATCCGACCAGAGTACCTGATCCCACGTCATTCTAGGTCCACCCCTACGCGCAGGTTCTTTTATTTAATAATTTTCATTTTAGTAAGCGTTGTTTCCACATAGCGATTTTGATAATTTAATTTGACTTTATATTGTCCTTGTCCCAATTTTGGTTTGTTTGTTTTGCAAGTTTTACATTATAATATGTCATAAGTGTCTGGCTTTGTGTATCTTGGTCCTCGTGTTGAGCCCCTGTGATGTTATAATTATGTATTGATAGGAGATTCCAGGTCGCTCCAGAGTACTGTATGAGAAACACTTCCAGCAAACCTTTTACCGAGAGACAGCTTAAAGTTTATGGAGTTTATATTGAATTGGTTATAAATTAATCTGGGTGAGGGCTGGTCCTATCCAGAGTGAAGTTTGGCATCCTCTACCCAACCTTAGCCGTTTCTGTCGGTCTCTATAAAAGCTCTCATGTGATACCGGCTTCTACGTCTCTGAAACTAAGCGGTTGATATGTACTTGTGTTACATTAGAGTATATATGTACAAAATACTAACGATGCTGTTTCTACTGTACAAAAGCTAACTTCATTTACTGCAATATTACCTAGACCTTGTTCCAAATAAGTAGGCCAAAACTCTGAAACATTAGCCTCTATAACACACTAGTTGGATATTGAGGGAGTCTTGTATGTGACTGTACATTCTATTTACCCCTTGGGGAACATAACACATTTTGACAGTTCATTTGGGCTCTTACTAGATAATGATATTTGCCATATTATTTTTCTATTTAAGCTCGGGTTTTCGGGAACGTAACCCAATCGTAAATCGGGGCATCGGACAGTGAGGGAGACCTGTCTTAAGGAAGGGGAGGGTATTTTTGCATGCGACTGTACACTCTATTATTTACCCCTTGCGGAACATGACTTATTTGGACAGAATATTTTGGCTATTACAAGATAATTATATTTACTTATGTGGGCAGCTGTACATCGATAGTTCTACTGTATATTACGCCGTCTATATCACTTATCACTATACAGTAGGGTCTCACATAAAACAAGTTTATGGTCGATAAACGAGGGCATTTTATGCGATTTCGTTTTATGTGAACACAGCATTTTGGTGGCGCAATATCGTCAATGTTCACTGTAAGCTAAAATTTTCGTACAAAGCGAACAATATTTCGTACGTTTTGTACGATATTTCGGCGCTCTATATGAAAACTCCTCGGATTTGCCCCACTTTGGCGGCGGACTCGTTTTATGTGATCACATTCGTTCTGATCGAAAATTAAATATTAATATTTTAGGTCGGTCGTTTTAATCGAGACTCGTTTTATGCGGGACCCTACTGTACGTAGCGCCAACCAACTTGACATAACTCATAACTCAAAATGAATGAAAGCAATTGAGCTGACATTTCTGTAATTTGGGAAGAGCCCACCAGGAAGTAGGTGTGGAAATTTGCAGCCAGTTTGCTCCAGGCCCTTTTGAGTTATGAGAAGTTAAGTGGTCAAGATTATTTTCAAGTTCGTTGGCGCTACCACTACCTCCGGACCGGGGCTGTTCGGCCAGGCAGCTTAGGGAATGACAACAACCACCACCTCCGGACTGACTTGCTAACCTTCCGTGTATAATAAAGACATTGTATATTTAATGGAAATATAATACTTGCTATACATACATACATACATACAAGTTTAAAGACTGTTTTGTCCACAGAGAAAAGTGGTTCCAGTCTCACGTCCTAAATGGCGGCTTTCCAGGCAGCCCCTGTCAAGGGCCGCCTCTGTTGTCAAGTTCTTTATACAATGCGCTAAACCTCCCTCGCTCCCTCCCGTACCATCCTCTCGTGGAAGTCATAATATATCCGTAGAATCAGGATTTTGTATATATCCTTCGTACTGTATACAATTCACCCTACCCTATATACAGTATTACAGTCTATAAACACCATATGAGGAGGACCACTTTATTACCAACGTTTCGCAGACAGAACGTGACGATAGTGCGTTGTTATGTGAGCGATTAGGTTGCTTGGGAAACGATTAACTTACTCTTACAGTTTCTTACAGTAGATCCTCTGGAAAAAGGCAAACTATGCCTGTGTATCCAGCTCAGTACCAGCACTTGCACTGCTGCGGTCGTTCACGGTGTTGTTTACTCCTGTAGTGATGTACCGGTACACTCTATGTGGTGGATTATGCTATTTTATTTCAAATGTTATTTTGCTAAAGCGCAATTTTGATAAGTTCTTTTGCCTTTATATTGGTTAGTATATTTTGAAAGTTTGATATTATACTGTAATGGCTTCTTCAGGTCACTAGATCTATCTGCGAAACGTCAATAAAGTGCTCCTCCTCATATGGTGTTGTCAACTTTTCACAGCTATTTAAACAGTCTAATTATACATACTGTAGTTTCTATCCTATTACATTCAATACCTCTTGTTATAATGTGACCTATTCATGGACGTCTTCAGCACCTGAGCATACGTCATTTCTAGTTTTCTCAGCTTGGCAACTTCCACGGACGGGTAATTTATTTTTACATTCGTTGACGTGGTAGTGAGGGCGGTGGTGATGGTGGTCGTGGTCTCAGAGTCCGCCGGTTGTCTTCGTTCCCGGTGCTTGCGCGATCGGTGGTGTTCGCAGCGTCCCCGGGAGTTGTAGAACACCCGCGTCTTGTTGACGTTCTCGCCCTCGCTCTGGTTGTCAAGGCTCGGCACGTCATCGGATCTGGGCTGAAGTGGCGGTGGTTGATGATGATTGTGTTGATGCTCCTGTGCTTCCCTCCGATGATGTTTGTGATGGTGGTAATGCTGAGGATGTTGCGAGATGTTCTGCTGGCTGTCCGCTAGTTGTCGTTGCGGGATGTTCTGCTGGTTGTCTGCCTGTTGTCGTTGCGAGATGTTTTGGCTGTCCGTTGGTTGTCGTTGCGGGACGTTCTGGCTGTCGGCTTGCTGTCTATGCGAGATGTTCTGCTGGTTGTCCGCCTGTATCACCTGTCTTAGTTTCTGTTTGTTGTGCTTCTTCCGCTGTCTGCTGGACGGCCGCGATCCTCCGCTGTGGTTAGATATTAGGTCGAGGGAATCGGGGCGTAGAGGCTTGTTGATGGCTACGAGTGCGTCCGGGTAGTGGTGGTCCCTCCTGTGACCTCCCGCGTCTTCTCCTTCTTCTCTCTTAGTTCCCCTCTTGCCTTCCGAGTCACAGCCCGTTTTCTGTATCATCATCGACTGAGCGTGGTGGAATTCCTTGCTTAGCGATACATTTTCCTTAGTCAGAGATAAGTTTCCCTTGGTTAGAGATACATTTTCTTTGCTTAGAGATAAGTTTTCTTTGCTTAGAGATACATTTTCTTTGCTTAGCGTTACGTTTTCCTTGTCTTTGCTACGGGTTCTCTCCTCGGAATCCATCGCCACGGTAGAACGATCCACATTTACCGACTCTTCAACGATCGTTTCATTATGTAAGGAGTTGGTTTGATTATTGGCGACTAACATTTCCGCGGTCCCCCCTTCTTGAGCCGCCATAGATTTGTTGGACTGCTGTTGTTGTTGTTGTTGTTGTTGATTTGGATTTTGTTTAATATCATCTTGTAACTGGTGATTGTGATTCTCTTTATTGTCATTCTCGTCAACCGTTTTCTTCAACACGGTAAAGATCTCCTGGAATAGCTTCTTGTACTCGGGAGCGGCCTGGAATCTCTTATCACAGGGGTTGATCGGCGATGTTAGGTCGAGCCATTTCGGCGTTGGAGTGAGGAGCATATCGTCCGGTTCAAAGGACTCCTCGCTAGAAGACGTCTGCGTGGATTTGGTGCTCAGACGACTTTCCCCGTCCGAGAAACCCGAGGAAGACGTCTCCGCCTCCGAGAACTCCTCCAGTAACTTGCTCTTGGGCCGGGGATCGCTGGCTTTGATATCACAGGTGCAGGTCTTACAACGCTGGCACTTCTCGTCGGTGATCGTCCGGTCGTGCGTGATAGTCCGGTCGTGCATGGAGTCCGTCATAACCAAGCTCATGGGGCCGGATAGCTCGTCGACGCCCGGGTGGACCAGACTACCGTGCGGTACTAGTTGTTTATCCTGTTGCTGCTCGCGTGCCTCAAGGAGCGCCTCGTACTTCTCTATGAGGATCCTGTACGACGTGTCCAGCTCGGAGAGAAGGGAGTTGTGCGGTCCGTCGTCACCACACCCACCCACACCACCATAACCACCAACACTAGGGGAGGTACCGCCTGAGCCCCCACCACCACCACAACCACCACCAGTCACCACCTGACCTATGGACGCCAGCGACTCCTGAAAAAAAATAATACATAATCTTATTTATTAATTTATTTATATCACTCCGAACACCAGACACCTCCCAATTAAATTTATGAAAGCATGTGCTCCTCCCGGGATTCGAACCTACGTTACCACATACAGACCTAAAACATGAACCATTACACCATCGAGACAGTTAAAGGTAAAGTACAATCGGGGGTATTAAGTGTTGTCATAGATTCCAGTGGTCTTCGCTCAACAAGTGTTATTGGTATCTTTACAGTTACTGGGAAAAGTGTTGATCCCTCCGAGTATTAGTCAGTGTCCCAAACTTTATGATATATCTGACAACACTTATTAAACTCGACTGTACATGACTACCATTTGATATGCATTTATGGAATACTGGATATCAATCTAATCATGTAGGCTAACCCAACTGCACACTCAATAGCCTAATGTGTTAAGGGGAGGTATTTAGTTTGTTCCCTAGACCTCCATCAAGCTTAAAATTACACCCCCTTGAGTCCCTTTCAAGATAAATTTGTACATTTTTCAGTAGAAAAATTTCCCGGCCGAAGGCCGGTTCCTCTTAAATTACAGGCTCGCTATCGCTCGCCAAGATAAAATCGACACCTGAATTGCACGAAAGGGCTTAATATGGGGTGAAAGTTCTTAAAATCGCTAAACTAATGGGGCAAACGTTTTATAATATAAAAAGCAATGGGGCTAAACATGAGGGAGAAAGGGGTCCAGAAAAAAATCCCTCAAGTGGAGATCTTAAACCCCTTAAGTGAAATTAGAGACCATGGGGGCACAGATCTCTAAGAACCGACCTTTTCATACGGGGATATATCACACTCTTACAATTGGCCACTTACGAGTTTCAGGCTATAAGGAAGTTGGAGCCGTAAAACATCGATATTAAACAGAAATACAATCATAATAGGTGTCTAATGGATGAAAAGTATGTTGAATTGGGTCTTATGTATTTATATAAGCACGACAACCGCATTTCCCGGGCGTTTCCGCACCCTCCTCAGCTCCCCGCCATGGAGTGGCTTCGGTCACCCAGGCTTTATTGTGGTCGGTAGGGAAGGTTCTGTGGGGGCGCTCGGTTATGGCCTTGGCCTTGCTCGGGGTTTTGGGGCTGTTCGGCCAGGCAGCTTGGGGAACAACAACAACCGCATTTTAGGTGATAATTCTGTTAATTATCGATGTCTACGGCTCCAACTTCCTTATAGACCGAAACTCGCACGTGGCCAATTAGGGCATCGTGTTCATATTACTTACATGACACAATTAAAGTTAGTAGGCTATTACCTATAAATCCCTGTGTAGTTAGCATATTACACTTATTACAAATTACACTTTTACTGTATCATATAGTTAAACTTTGAATTACTACTAAATAGTACAGTTTATAAGCATACACATAAATGGAGTCGTTAATTAAGAGCGAGAGGGATGGAAATGAGTTACTTAAGAAGCGCGTGTAGAGTCACAAGGAGAGAGAGAGAGACAGACGAATGAGGTATAGGAATAGATTAATTCCTAGACCTAATTAATTTCCATTACTTGTAACCAAGACTGGAATTTTTTGTGTTTACTATACTGTACACTACTAACTATGAACGGAATGAGAAGAGAATGGCGAGATGGATGTGTGGGGTTAATCTTAGGGACAGGGTATCGAGCGAGGAATTGAGAAGGCGTCTGGGCATTAGGAGTGTCAGTGAAGTGATGCGCACGAGCCGACTTGGTTGGTTTGGACATGTGGAGAGAATGGATGATCAGAACTGGGTGAAGAAATGCCGGACTGTGAACGTGGGGGGAGCTGCGCGTAGGAGTGGACCTAGAATGACGTGGGCTCGGGTACTCCGGTCCGATACTCAAAATAAAGAACTTGACAACAGAGGCGGCCCTTGACAGGGCCGCCTGGAAAGCTGCAATTTAGGACGTGAGACTGTAACCACCACAGTCTCTGTGGACAAACGGTCTTTAAACTTGTATGTATGTAACTACTGTACCGAACTTACTAAATATAGTTGTTGTTGTTGTTGTTGTTCCCCAAGCTGCCTGGCCGAACAGCCCCAAGGCCCTGAGCAAGGCCAAGGCCATAACCGAGCACCCCCACAGAACCCTCCCCGCCAACCACAATAAAGCCTGGGTGACCGAAGCCACTCCATGGCGGGGAGCTGAGGAGGGTACGGAAATGCCCGGGAAACCAAAGCCCCACCCAGGGCCCTGTGTCCCTCAGCAATTATGAAGAGAAAGTTGAGGGGCAAGGGAAAATATAGTACAGTACAGTGCTCTTACATCAATCTACGTATCTATATATCAGATTGATTACTAGCAAATGCATAAGATTTTTAATACATATATAATTATAAAGACCGAGTGTTCCATATACTCTACTCTTGCACTTACTGATTTGCTTCAATAATTTACAATGAAAACCGTAAAATTGATAGATTGATAGAAAACATGGTACAGGTCTCCGTTGATTTACGATTGGGTTACGTTCCTGAAAACCCGATCTTGAATAGAAAAATCGTATAGCGAACCCTAAAAGTAATGGGGTAATTGGGGCTGCGTTCTGGGACCAGCCAAAACCCAAACCCAAACACCTAAAAACCCACAATAATATCATAAATCGGGGCATCAGATAGCGAGGCATTTCCTACAGCTCGCTCCAAGAAACAACCGGCCTGACACCAGAGGACACAGCCTGAAACTAACAAGGACATCCAAGAGGAACAACTTTTTTAACGCAAGAGTGGTTAACCAATGGAATAGTCTCACAGAAGAAATCGTCACGAGCCAGTGTTAACACGTTTAAAAATAGATATGATCGGTATGAGACTGTTAGACGGAGAAGAGGCACCCTTTATGAGCACTGACTCCCATGCCTCTTTAACTATCACTAGGTAAGCAGCACCTGTACTTTTTTTTTGTTCTATGCGAGTGAGGGAGACAAAAGGCAGAACTGCCTGTAACGAGTGCCTCCCCCAGAGTTGAAAGAGTGACAGGGCCAAAATCAAGGGACGTTCGGAGCCAAATAGGAAAAGAGGAGGACCGCTGGAAAAATATGAATAATGTACGCTTTAAATCTAATTTACAGTACTGGAATTCCTCACACTGATAAGGATTCAAATTCAATGAAGAACAGTATACATAGAGTACAGTCGCACTAATAAGTCATGTCCCAGCTGTCATTTCGTTTGGCTTGCTCTGTGCTGTATTAATGTCTGTCAGATGTTGAATAGGGTGGGTAAGTGTAGGAACATGGTTGTATATTTCACTGGATATGATGAAATGAAGCTTGGGTATTGCTGATACCAATTATTGATCAAAACATACTTGGTGCCGAGACATGACTTATTAGCGCGACTGTACAAGATAGAAGAGTATATTGAAGTTCGTAATATTATAACCGTCTTGATAGCGTTGTTGTTGTTGTTGTTGTTGTTGTTCCCCAAGCTGCCTGGCCGAACAGCCCCAAGGCCCCGAGTAAGGCCAAGGCCATAACCGAGCGCCCCCACAGAACCCTCCCTGCCGACCACAATAAAGCCTGGGTGACCGAAGCCACTCCATGGCGGGGAGCTGAGAGGGTGTGTAAACGCCCGGGAAACCAAAGCCCCCCCCAGGGCCCTGTGCCCCTCAGCAATTATGAAGAGAAAGTTGAGGGGCAAAGGAGTAATGTGACGCTTTAGCTTCCAATCTTGGTAGATTGGGAGGTCAATCCACGGAAGAGACGCCGTCACTTGAGATCTAGAAAATATATAAGGAAAAGGAACAGTCAGAGTAAGCTATGGGTATGGCAGAGATCGCTCAGGTCTCACTCTGATAGACCAGCATAAGTGCGCAGAATTTCGATGCGAGTATCCTAGGTTCGAGTCCTTGGAGTACCACATGTATTTGTTAATTTCAATTATTAATTGAGTTTAGAGGTGAAGTTGGCTGGTGGAAAAAAACATACTAATTTCTACACTAGGCCTACAGTATTCATATAATTCATTATCTTACTACAGTACATATCTCGGAAGATCATCAACTATTCCACCCACAAAGAAGGTATGAGGAACTCTTACTGAGGTAAAACAAAAATGTATATGGATGATATTCTTTCAATTTATATATGTATGTATGTATGAACGTACAGTACATATACAGTATATATAATGGTGGGGGATTAATGCCTATATACAGTACTTACTCCACTCTTCCTTCAAGCATCTACAATACTGTCAACTGAGGAGTCTTACTAACGGAACAATTTACTGACGGAACAATTACTGACGGAACAATTACTGACGGAACAATTACTGACGGAACAATTACTGACGGAACAATTACTGACGGAACAATTACTGACGGAACAATTACTAACGGAACAATTACTGACGGAACAATTACTGACGGAACAATTACTGACGGAACAATTACTGACGGAACAATTACTGACGGAACAATTACTGACGGAACAATTACTGACGGAACAATTACTGACGGAACAATTACTAACGGAACAATTACTGACGGAAAAATTACTGACGGAACAATTTACTAACGGAACAATTTACTAACGGAACAATTACTAACGGAACAATTTACTAACGGAACAATTACCGGTATATTGATGGATGAACGGCTAGTATACTACAACAAATTATTAAACTTTAATCAAAATGGTCAGTTGAAGTATAATTATAACTAGTTTGGCAATAATCTTCTACTTAACCCCTTCTGTACCGGTGATGTCTCATTAACCCTCTCCGACATATGACGCAATTTTGAGCCTATTGGGGATACTTTAAAGCCTTTGTTACCATCAGGGGTGTTTAGAAACCTTTAGTTTAGTTACTTCAACCTTTGCAGTTGTCTTTGAGTTAGCTGTGGGCAGAAAACTAATTTTGGAGAGGTAATTATAAGAGTGAGAGAACTCTATTTCTTATTGCTAATCTGGCAACCTCTGCGTCATATGAGTCTGAAGGGGTTAATTTTATTCTAGCTACATTTAGACAATTTTATGAAGCTATAAGGAAGGATCATAGACTACAGTAGATCTGGACTGGACACGAAAATGGAACTTTGCAGTAAGGGACCCAGAATCGGAAAACGAACCCCCAAGTTCGAACCTCGAAACCGTGAAAATGTGATATTTTCGTGGTTTCGAGGTTCGAACTTGGGGGTTCGTTCTCCAATTCTGGGTCCCTTACTGCAAAGTTCCACTTTCGTGTCCAGTCCAGATCTACTGTAGTCTATGGAAGGATATATGGTAGATTAAAATGTAAAACTTGCAAACTAAACAAACCAAAATTGGGACAAGGACAATATAAAGTCAAATTAAATTATCAAAATCGCTATGTGGAAACAACGCTTACTAAAATTAAAATTATTAAATAAAAGAACACAATTAATTGAGATTGTCTGTAGCCTTTGAAGGAGTAGAGTGTGTGTGTGTAAGTGTGAGAGTCCGAGTGTAGGGGGTGAGACAGTGAAGCACGGGAACGAGGTGGCTTCAGAGATGGGGTCGTTTCGGGCCATGAGTGAGCACCGTGCCTCATGTGAAGGCAAGATGGCAGGTGCTCGTTGTACTCTACGTGCTTCACATGTCTCACTCCCTAGACTGGAACAAGACCTCACGGGCTTCACTGTTCATTGTAAAGCGGTGAATGTTAAGGCTCTCAGCCTATGCCCGAGAGGAAGTAAGTTGGAATATAGAAGAAAAAAAAAAAAAAAAAAAAGTCCTTCATAAGCTGTACACAATCGTCTAATAGTGGCCAGAAGAGAATGAAAAGTACATCACCGGTACGGAAGGGGTTAACAGGTGTACTAAATTACTCAACTTTATATTCATCCATCAAAATATGCCGTGCTATTTACTCGGCTACGTAACAACATGTGTGTACACTCGGAAGCCATAGTCCCTAGCCCACTCATAAATATTCCTGGCCTCCACCTAGGTCTAATTATGGAAGTACTGTATAGGCTATCTCTGGACACAAATTTATAAATATCATTTTCTTTACAACTACAAAGAAAAAGAAAAAAAATGGGTGGGGATTGGGGCTGGGTATATACAGTATATAGAATATTTATATAGAATATTTATATAGAATATTTATATAGAATATTTATATAGATAGATTATCTTTTGAAAAGCAAAATAAATCAAGATATTTATAATTGCATAAAGGGTCCACAAATTCAAGGGACTGGAGTTTTTGAAAAGGGGCTCCAATCCCGACTGTCTCCTTGACTTACAGTGTGCTGGCTTAATAATCCTGAAGGTTGATAGCCTCTGAAGTCCTATTGTTAACCTCTGAAGTGCGCATGGGGGTAATTGGAAACGTCCCCCTGTGCTGACGTATTTGAGGTGTTTCCGTCACTAAAATATTCATTGTGCCATTAATAGCATTAATACTTATCCATATGCGCCTATTATGAGTTGATTATAAAGGTATTAACCTGAAACAACAATAAAACGAGTGAAAACAGCGTTTGGATGGTCAAAATCGGAGATATAGCCCGCGAGTTGTATAATGTATGGGTGAGGCAATCTGCTTTCCCGCCAATTTCCCCCAAGGCCACTGAGACACAGTCGATCGATACTCTCTCTCTCTCTCTTGCACTCGCTTGCCATCAGTGATGACAACACCCTGCTTGCAACTCGCTAATGTTAGCACGAAAATATACCTCAGAATAAGGGAATAACAGGGAAAATAGGTGATAACTGAAGGAGAGGAGGAAAGTGGGGAAGGAGGGGAGGTAGAGGACTGAGATTTTGCATGGCCCAGGGGCCAAAAAAAAATAAAAAAAATAAAATATTTTTTTTTTTTTTCGATGTCAAAAGTTGATTTTTTTTTCTCACTCACTCATAAGAGTCTCCCCGCAGCCCGCCGGGGGAACTCTTAAGAGTCTCCCCGCAGTTCCCGGGTTAAGGGGAGGTTTTTAGTTGATTCCCTAGACTTCCATCAAGCTTAAAATTACTCCCCCTTGATCCCCTTTCAAGATAAATTTGTACATTTTTCGGTAGAAAAATTTCCCGGCTGAAAGCCGGTTCCTCTTAAATTACAGGCTCGCTCTCGCTCGCCAGGATAAAATCGACACCTGAATTGCACGAAAGGTCTTAATATTGGGTGAAAGTTCTTAAAATCGCTAAACTAATGGGGCAAACGTTTTATAATATCAAAAGCAATGGGGCTAAACATGAGGGAGAATGGGGTCCAGAAAAAAATCCCTCAAGTGGAGATCTCCCCTTAACTAACTGGATTATTAAGCCAGCACACTGTAAGTCAAGTAGATTTTCAGGACTGCAGCCCCTTTTCGAGAACCACAGTCCCTTGAGGTTGGGGGAACGAGCCTACTCGTTTCTTTTCAACTGACGGTAAATTGCAAAGTTGCCATCAAGATTGCTCAGTAATTTTGAAGTTAGTTAGTTATGTAGAGCACATTAACCAGACCACTGAGCTCCATACACAACTCTCTCATAGGTCTGGCAGTAATTTTGAAGATTTTGTAGTGAAATATGGTGGTCATTAGGCTATATAAACTTGGTCTTAACCCTCTCACATCCTTATGACACAGAGGTTGCCAGATTAGCAATAAGAAATAGATTACTCTCACTGTTATAATTACCTCTCCAAAATTAGTTTTCTGCCCACAGCTAACTCAAAGACAACTGCAGAGGTTGAAGTAAACAAACTAAAGGTTTATAGATACCCCTGACGGTAACAAAGGCTTTAAAGTATCCCCAATAGGCTCAACACAGCTAACTCAAAGACAACTGCAGAGGTTGAAGTAACTAAACTAAAGGTTTATAAATACCCCTGACGGTAACAAAGGCTTTAAAGTATCCCTAATAGGCTCAAAATTCGTGTCAGGATGTGAGAGGGTTAATATGCTGCAGAGACAGTAGTTTTTATTTTTCCCATTAAGAATAAAGAAATTAGCTGCTAAGGAATTCAATTTACCGTCGGCTGAAATGAAACTGAGTACTGTACTGTGTAACTAACCACAAATTCATAGGAGTGGGTTAGAGACTATGGCATCCAAGTGTACCGTAAACTTACTCAATTGTAGGACACGGATCAGAATTTAAGAAAAGTGATACGAGTTTCCCGTTTGTCATGCTTGAAGGAAGATGAGGAGTGCGGCGATAGAGGGGGCCGGGAGTGAGGGGGTGGCTGAGAGGAACTACTGACTCTCTCATAGCCTCCCCTCCCTCCCGGCACATCTCTCTCCCTTCCTTCCTTCCTCCTCCTCTCCCCCCTTCGCCCTCGTGTGCAGCCAAAGACCGAGGCCAAGGGGACGGAGGAGGCGAGGGAGAGGAAGAGTGAGAGAAGGAAGAGAAAGCAGTCCACCGCGCGAGCCACTAGCCGCGTCAAAATCATGCCCTGCAAATGTACAACAGCACACAATTTTAATTGATCTCTTGCGAGTTTCAGTCTACAAAATCTTCAAGCAGTTGTTGTTGTTGTTGTTGTTCCCCAAGCTGCCTGGCCGAACAGCCCCAAGGCCCCGAGCAAGACCAAGGCCATAACCGAGCGCCCCCACAGAACCCTCCCTGCCGACCACAATAAAGCCTGGGTGACCGAAGCCACTCCATGGCGGGGAGCTGAGGAGGGTGCGGAAACGCCCGGGAAACCAAAGCCCCACCCAGGGCCCTGTGCCCCTCAGCAATTATGAAGAGAAAGTTGAGGGGCAAAGGAAAAATGTGACGCTTTAGCTTCCAATCTTCAAGCAGTAAACATGTACTGTACAGTATGTATGTATACACTCAGGCACATACCCCAATGCTAGGGGTGGCCGACACAAGACAGAACCTGAATAGAAACAATATTTTTAAGTTCCTATTCTCAGGGTCCGGGGCCACTTTCGCGTTCCCTCGCCCGTTTCTCTGTCTTGTCGAGTAGGAGAATTATACAAGGGGAGGAGGATTCCTAGCCACCAGAAGGAAAAGTAAGGACAGTATACGAGACAGACAGAAACAGCTAAACAAGGTGTCAAACGAAAGCAGAGGCCTTTAAATTTAGTCCTTATTATTGTCTATGTAAAGATAACATTGTGGTTTATAGTTCAAATTATGTCTTTGGCAGTGATAAAATGGCCAAAACATTTTCTTGTATTCCTTCTCATATTCCTTCAAGTCTTCAAACAAAATTACTCCGGTTTGACACCCTGCAGCTAAGGTTGGGTAGAGGATGCCAAACCTCACTCTGGATAGGACCAGCCCTCACCCATTAAAGATTAAATTAATAATAGTGTTTTACCTGGCTGCCCCAAGCATAGCCACCATTCTTGAGTCTAACGAGGGCGCATTCTCCATGGACGCTGTCGATGGAGATGTCCGTGTCCTCGATGCTGTCCGTCAGGTCGTAGAGGGTGGGGTTGCTGGCCGTCTCCACCTCCCCCAGACACTGAAACAACAAACTCATATCACCAACCCACCAATTAACATACAGTACTGAGATACCATTCCAAAATAACCTATGGACATACATAACACTTATGTCGAACGGAAGGTTTGTGATACTAGGAAGAAATGCTTAACTGAATACCCAAGTTAGTTTTACACATATATTATAGGGTGGGAGAGTCAGAGTTGATTCATGTACGTATGGACAGCAATTGTCTGTGAGCAATACTGGGGACATATATCTATACAAGTACATATATCTATACAAGTACAGCAGTCAATATAACACGCAGCTGCAGGCACGACCTCCCGAAATCCATCCTTCTGAATCCTCCCTTCCTCACGAGGACAGAATCCACCTGGCCAGGCTGAGATGTGGGCACCATCCAGCTCTTCTGAGCTATCAGAAGAGACTGGTGTGTTGTGGGGTCTGCAGGAAGGGCGCGGCATTAGGCCGGCTGACTGAGGTACAGCGGCGGTGGTGAAGGAGCCCTCAGGTGCTCCGGAAGGTGCAGGAGGGGCCCTCTGATAGTGGGGCCAGCAAGAAGGGCACAGCACCCAAGATAGGTTCTGGTTGCCTCTGGTGTTGCCCTCGCCTCTTGAGGCCCGGCAGCGGTGGGAGTCGCTCCAGAAGGTGCAGGTGGCTGGCTGTGAAGGGCGGCTTGCCCATTTCTCGGTATAACACGTACAAATAAACCTAATTAATTAAATTAATGAAACTATTGAATACATGTGGTACTCCAAGGAAGCTTCAAGTTGCAGAAAAAGTCTTGTGATACCAAGTTAACTCTTCCATACCTTCCGACAGAGGCGCGAGGATGAAGAGTCATCCAGCGAGGCTAGTTCATCCTCCAAGGTACGTCCTACGCCCTCGTCCCTCTCCCGCAAGATGTTCAGTTGGTCTTGTAGCACAGAGTTCTCCTGTGAGGGGGAGACGGTACAGCACAGTTATAATGTTTATTCAGTTAGCAATTTACAATGTTGGTACAACATATGTTTCAAATATGACATGTACAGTGGCGCTAATAAGTCATGTCTCAGCTGTCATTATGTTTGGCTCGCTCTGTACTGTATTAATGTCTGTCAGATGTTGAATAGGGTGGGTAAGTGTAGGAACATATTTGTATATCTCACTCAAAACGAAGAAATCATGTGCAAATATTGCTGATACCAATTATTGATCAAAACATAATTGGTGCCGAGACATCACTTATTAGGCCGACTGTACCAGCTTTGCATAATTCCAACTAAGATTAGCCCAATAAGGCCGTTAGGCGTATTTACATTGAGGTCCTAGTACACAGTTAAGCACAGACATAAGTTGTTGTTGTTGTTGTTGTTGCTGGTGATGGGCTGGTCTATCAGAGTGAGAACTGAGCGATCTCTGCCATACCCATAGCTTACTCTGACTGATCCTTTTACTTACATATTTTCTAGATATCAAGTGACGGCGTCTCTTCGTGGATTGACCTCCCAATCTACCAAGATTGGAAGCCAAAGCGTCACATTTTTCCTTTGCCCCTCAACTTTCTCTTCATAATTGCTGAGGGGCACAGGGCCCTGGGTGGGGCTTCGGTGTTCCGTGCGTTTCCGCACCCTCCTCAGCTCCTCGCCTGGGAGCGGCTTAGGTCATCTGGGCTTTCTTGGTGGTAAGCAGGGAGGGTTCTGTGGGGGCACTCGGTTGTGGCCTTGGCCTTGCTTGGGACCTTGGGGCTGTCCGGTCAGACAGCCTGGGGAACAACAACATCAACAAAGTACAGTAATAGGTTTCATTTGCTAATGTTCATCGTCTCGCTTCTATCACATGGGGGCGTTCATGTATTGTTGACCCAGACTTAACATTATTATGTAAAATGTGCAAAATAAAACCAAAACAGGGACGATACAATTAATATAAGGTGAAATTAGTATACCGTACAGTACTTCACGATGCTTGGGGCCGACTGCCATATGTGTTGCAGTTTTACCTCTCACTCTCATGTTACAGGTTGATTGTAGGCTCTAGTCTGAAGGGGTTTAGTCGTCCAGACGTTAAGCCATCCAGTTGTGGGCATATATAAGATGGCAGTAATGATAGAGCGTTTTTTTACCAGGATGCACTCCCTGTTCAATAGCTGGGTTAGGGTGGGTGGGTGAGGGACTTCAGTGAACACTTACCACAGAGTGTTCACTGAAGCTCACTCAGCTCCCCGCCATGGAGTGGCTTCGGTCACCCAGGCTTTATTGTGGTCGACAGGGAGGGTTCTGTGGGGGCGCTCGGTTATGGCCTTGGCCTTGCTCGGGGCTGTTCGGCCAGGCAGCTTGGGGAACAACAACAACAACACTTACCACAGATTGCTAGACTATCACCATCCACCAACAACAGTGGTGTCTGTCAATAACACACACTGGTTGGTCCCAGACTACAACCATCAACCTTACAGTATGCTGGCCAGAGCTCTACCAACTGCGCTACATCCCGTTCTTAACATTAATCCTCCATTACAAACCCCAATGCACTAGAATAAACTAAAGAACGCATATGGTCCTCCCGGGATTTGAACTCAGGACACCACACCCAGAACATAAGCATCTAATCCATTACACCACCAACGCACCTCACTTGGAACGTATGGAAAGCGAGAGAATGACTAAGAGGGTCTACGAGATCGAGGTGGAAGGACAGAGAGGGAGAGGTGCACCAAAGGAGAGGTGGAAGGATGGAGTGAGGAAGTATATGGATGAAGGCGGTGCTGGTTGGGAGGAGGGGCGTCGACTGATTGGGGACAGAGGTGCATGGGGGCGGTTCGTTCGTGGCCACCCCTTCGGGAAGCACGGCATCAGGCAATAGATAGATAGATAGATAGATAGATAATTTAATTTTTATGCTAAAAAAGTAATAATAGTAGATATATTGATGATATTCTTGTTTGCAATTTGTTAAATTTTAATCAAGTTGCTAAACTTATTTACCCTAATTCTATTCCCCTCACACAATGTAACGTAAATTATAAAGTTGAAAATGTTCTTGATATAAATATTGAGATTGTTAATGAACAGTGCATACTTAAAGTATATCACAAAGTTGATGATTTTAATTTTAACGTAATAAACTTTCCTTTCCCTAGTAGTAATATCGATAGTAAAATCACTTATAATTGTTTTTATTCCCAATTAATAAGATTTTGTAAAATCTGCACTAAAGTAGATGACTTTTGGGCTAGAGCTAGGTTACTATACAGACTCTTAGTGGACAGAGGTTTTGAGGCAAGTAAATTGTTCCATAAATTTAATCTTTTTAGGGTCAATTATTGTGACTGTATTCTAAAATTTGACATCAATAATTTTAATCAAGCATTTTTAACTTGAAGTTTCTTGTATAACCTCTGCTTACTTTTTGTCTGTATTTATTGTTTATCTTTTTCTTTTTCTATTATTATTATTATTATTAATATTGATGATTTTTTTTAAATTTATTGTTCTTGTTAAAAGAGTACTCTTTGTTTAAATCTGTTGTTACTTCATATTTTGCAATTATTTCTCTTTATATTACTGTATATGTATTCATTGTCGATAGTATCAATTGCTTACTTTTGCGATTTCCTTAGTTTATTTGTGCTATAAATGTAGGTTATTTGTAGGGTAGTTATTGATAGGGGTCACTTGAGGCATGCTATGCTTACAGGTACCTACCCGATAGCACTATCGTTAGTGAGTGCTGTACTGTATTTTATATATTATTTTGTAATAGTATAGATATCTTATCAATATTTGAATTTTTTACTATAATGTCTTGTCATGTTGCAAATTTGATTTTAAATAATATTTTGACATTTAACATGTAGTTTCTTTATTCATGCAGAGTTTAGTAAAAATTTGCCAGAACGTCCCGGACTTCCCAAACTTGACTACTTCCTTTAACGTGACGATAGTGCGTTGTTATATGTGCGATTGGTTTGCTTGGGAAACAGATTAACTTGCTCATGTAGTGATGTACACCCTATGTGGTGGATTGTGTTCTTTTATTTAATAATTTTCATTTTAGTAAGCGTTGTTTCCACATAGCGATTTTGATAATTTAATTTGACTTTATATTGTCCTTGTCCCAATTTTGGTTTGTTTAGTTTGCAAGTTTTACATTTTAATGTAATATAAATTTATGTATGTATGTATGTATGTATGTATGTATGTATGTATGTACTCTGGCACATACCCCATTATACATATATATATATTATTATTATTATTTTTTGTTATATATATATATATATTTATTTTTCAATTGGGGTGGCCGAAATAAATACCGGTATATGTTGATATACCTGGTATATGTTGCTATACCTGTATAGAGCGTACCGTACCTGTGATAGACATGACAGTTGAATCTCCAGTTCTTCTCTGAGTCGTTGTTCCGCTTCAACCTCCCTCCTCGTCCCTCTCAGTCTCTCCTCCGCCTCCTCCTGTCTCCGTCGATTCTCCTCCTCTTCCTCCTCCTCGCAAGCCTGGCGTGGAAGATAGGAATTAATATTTTGTATAATGTAAAACTTGTAAAATAAATAAACAGGAACAACACAATATATTGACTAAAGAACTTATCACAATCATTGGCACAGTCAGTCAGTAGGCAACCCTTACTCCCACAAGGGGTAGGGAGGATCAGCAAGAGACACAAAGGGAAAAGGGGTGACAGGAGAAGAACACGTATAACAGTTCGCCCACAAAAAGCAAGCATTCTTCTGTAGCAGTGGACCTAATGATTCCTATCTTTAGAACATTCCTGTGTTTGGTATGCTTCCAACCAGGGCCCCACAAACTCCCACGGCGAGTAAGAGACATGAGGGGCGTCTCTTTAGACAACTTCAAGAGAGCCCTCGATGTCGAACTGCAAAAAGTGCCAGACGAGCCCATCTTAGCAAGGGAGCGGGCTGTCTCTTCAAACAGTCTGCTGCACCAAATCACAACCCACAACGAGGGGCGACGCGCTCCTCGGTGCTGCTAGGAGAGTGGCGAAACAACCCAAGGTAAGGTAAGGTAACTGGGGTAAATACAATACCAAAACATTGGTCACGCAGAGTGTCAAGCAGGAGCAATTTTGCGCCCCTTTTGGTGCGCTTCCTCTGAAAGCGGGACGTCAGATTGATGATGATGACTAACCAAGGACTGTACAGTACAGTAATAAAATTCATTCCTATTGTCACCAACCCACCAATTAACTTACAAAGAAACCTAATGAATGAAAGCAATCAAACTAATGAATACATGTGGCACTCCAAGGATTCCAACCTAGGATACTCAAACCCAAATTCACCGCACTAACCATTACGCTATCGAGACCTAAAAAATAAGAGCCATTAAAATCTTGTAGTATAAAAAGACTGGCAAATAACATACAGGTCTCCCTCGATTTGCGATTGGGTTACGTTCCTGAAAACCCGATCGTAAATAGAAAAATCGTATAGCGAACCCTAAAATTAATGGGGTAAATGGGGATGCGTTCTGGGACCAGCCAAAACCCAAACGCCTGAAAACCTATAATAATATCGTAAATTGGCCACTTGCGAGTTTCGTTCTATAAGGAAGTTGGAGCCGTAGACAACGATATTTAACAGAATGACCAGCTATAATACGGTCGTAGTACATTCATAAATACATCAAACCCAATTCAACATACATTATTATTGCATTTCTATTTATACATACATACATACATAAAATTTTAAGACGGAGTGTTCCACACATAAGTGCAGTTTCAGTCTCTTGTCCTAATGGCGGCATTCCAGGCAACAGGTAAGGGCTGCTTCACTTGTCAAGTTCTTGGATTTGAGATCGGCGCGTATAGTCCGATCCCAGGTCTTCCTCGGTCCACCCCTTGGTGCAGCTCCCTCCACAATCACAGACCTGCATTTTTTCACCCAATTTTGTTCATCCATTCTCTTCACATGTCCATACCATCCCAGTCTACTTGTACGCATCACCTCGCTAATACTCTTTATACCTAAACGTCTCCTCAGCTCAACATTTGTTATTCTATGCTGTAGCCTGGCCCCACACATCCATCTCCCCATTCTCATCTCATTACGCATTCGAGGACTACAGCTCAAAGGAAATCAAGCAACAACAGATCTAGTGACCCTTCTAGGTTGCTTGTCCTCCAAAACATTGAGGATCAAGTCTCCAAACAGTGGTTTAGAGTGGGTAAGGGAACATTGGAAAGGGAATTACTGCCCTGGAACTAATGTCCGTGGTCCGTTAGCTCCAACTTCCTTATAGAACGAAACTCGCAAGTGGTCCATTGGGACATCAGATAGTGAGGGCGACTGTACTATCTTGATGTATAAAAAGAATGGTGATCCCTGGTCTCTGGGTCTTCTCCTGGGTGACCTAGATGTGTGTGTGAATTTGTGTTTTGTTTCTGTGTGTTCATTGTTTTTCTGATGTGTTGTCCCTGTTCGGGCTCTGTCTCGAATCGGCCAACCCCAGAAAAAAATAAAAATAAAATAGAAAAAAATTTGGAATGGGCCGGAGTAAATAGTTCTTTTATTTATAAATTATTATTTTGCTTAAGGAGAGGTTTTTAGTTTGTTTCCTAGACCTCCATCAAGCTTGAAATTACACCCCCTTGACCCCCTTTTAAGATAAATTTGTACATTTTTTGGTAGAAAAATTTCCCGGCCAAAGGCCGGTTCCTCTTAAATTACAGGCTCGCTATCGCTCGCCAGGAAAAAAGTGACACCTAAATGGGACGACAGGTCTTAAAAGTGACATAAATGGGGTGAAAGTTCTTAAAATCGCCAAACTAATGGGGCGAACGTCTTAAGATCTTAAAAGCAACGGGGCTAAACATGAGGGAGAAAGGGGTAAAGAAAAAAATCCCTCAAGTGGAAATCTCCCCCTTTAAGCGTTGTTTCCACATAGCGATTTTGATTAAGTTGTTTTGTCTTTTTACTGTGTTGGTATACGCTTCGGTTTGTTTATCTAGCAAGTTTTACATTATAATAGATACAACGAGGAGGTGTGGTGGAGTGGTCTTGCCACTGGCCTGGTAATCCAAAGGTCCCGGGTTCAAATCCCGATGTATCAATGGGAAGATATTATTGGGATGGAATTTGTGCTGTACCTAGTATCAGTGCATTACCACAAGCCCACCGAAACGTCAATAAAATACCCTCATTGTTCCCTGATTAAATAGCACTGTATGAATATTCCCATATTCAAAATATGCTATAGGGGTGCAATGCCTGGTGAGTTATCTGCTCAACAGGTGGCGTCCTATCGCCCGCACTCTTCAATCTGTACATGCACGATATAACTACACCCAATACGCCCCAAATAAACTTAGCCTCCTATGCAGATGACATAACACTCACATGCACACACCATGACCCAAAAAGAGCAACAGATCTCCTTCAACCCTATCTCAACACACTACATGGCTGGTGCACTACAAACAGACTTAATCTAGCCCCAGCCAAATCCACCGCAACCCTGCTCACAAGTTGGACAGGAGAACACGAATACATCCCTCAACTCACCATAAACAACACACCCCTAACACATACACACACACCCAAAATCCTAGGAGTAACATATGATACTCATATGACATTCAAACAGCACACCACAAACATTAAAAAGAAACTGACATCCAGACTTAACGCCCTCAGGTCACTTGCTCACACAAAATTTGGACACAACAAAGAAACTACCACCACAGTATATAAACAATGCATAAGATCAGTGATGGAATACGCAAGCCCAGCCTGGGCTTCTAACCTAGCTGAAACACATCATAAGACCTTACAGACTATTCAAAACAAAGCCCTGAAGATCATTACAGGCTGCACAGCTACTTCACCCACAGATCACCTACATCAAGAAACCAAAATCCTCAAAGTCAAAGACCATCTGGACATGAGAGGCACTCAATTCCTGGCAGCAGCCTCCACGAACGAAGACCACCCACTAAACTACATGGCAACACACCCACAGACACCAAGAAATATCAAAACAACACCCAGCACACGGCATCACACACAATTATTGTCCTCTCTCCCTCCCTGCCCACCCCGAACCAACTTCCAGAAGCACATCCATACTCATATCTCTCACCGATCCATCCACTCACTCACAGACAACACGCAGCTGCATGCACGACCTCCCAAAATCCATCCTTCCGAATCCTCCCTTCCTCGCGAGGACAGAGTCCACCTGGCCAGGCTGAGATGCGGACACCATCCAGCTCTCCTGAGCTATCAGAAGAGACTGGATGACTCCGTTGTCGACGCCTGCCCGGGATGTAAAACAGCACCCCATACCATTAAACACATCATAGAAGACTGCATTTCACACAACCACTTACGCCAACAACACAATCTACACTCAATGAGAGCTCTGTGGGAAAGCCCGATCGTGGCCATGGCCTTTCTCAGGGACTCGGGGCTGTTCGGCCAGGCAGCTTAGGGAACAACAACAACAACAGGTGGCGTTGTGTGTGTGTAAGTGTGAGAGTCCGAGTGTAGGGAGTGAGACAGTGAAGCACGGGAACGAGGTGGCTTCAGAGATGGGGTCATTTCGGGCCATGAGTGAGCACCGTGCCTCATGTGAAGGCAAGATGGCAGGTGCTCGTTGTACTCTACGTGCTTCACATGTCTCACTCCCTAGACTGGAACAAGACCTCACGGGCTTCACTGTTCATTGTAAAGCGGTGAATGTTAAGGCTCTCAGCCTATGCCCGAGAGGAAGTAAGTTGGAATGTAGAAAAAAAAAAAAAAAAATGTATTCCATGATAAACCATTATAATTATCATATATATAAGAGAACTGAAATGCATGCTCACATCAACGCAAAGCAAATTGTCACGACAGCAAATTGCAGGCGTGGGAGAGAGGTATCCTCACCAGGATTCAAACCACCCACTCACCCCCCAGGTATATTTGGGAGATCTAGACCTAACTCTCTTTCAACTCTGGGGGAGGCACTTGCTACAGGCAGTTCTGCCTTTTGTCTCCCTCACTCACATTAAAAAAAAAAAAAAAAAAAAAAAAAAAAATATACAGTATATATATATATATATATATAGTATATACCTGGGTCAGGATACCTCTCTCCCAACCTGTTCGACAGTATCACTAGAAAATTACAGGCATGCTGAGGGAGGGAGGGGGGGGGGGGAGGGAAATAGATTATTCTCGTATTATTACCTTCCATTCAAGTTCTTCCTGTTCTTCTTCTTCTTGTTGTTGTTCTTCCATGTTCTCCTCTTCCTAAAGGGGCATTACGGGGGAGAGGGAGGGAGATATCTTGTGAATTACGGGGTCAAACGGGTCAATTTGATTTAACCCTCTCACGTTCTTGACGCGGTTTTGAGCCTATTAGGGATACTTTAAAGCCTTTGTTACAATCAGGGGTATTTAGAAACCTTTAGTTTAGTTTCTTCAACCTCTGCAGTTGTCTTTGAGTTAGCTGTGTTGAGCTTATTGGGGATACTTTAAAGCCTTTGTTACCATCAGGGGTATTTAGAAACCTTTAGTTTAGTTCCTTTAACCTCTGCAGTTGTCTTTGAGTTAGCTGTGGGCAGAAAACTAATTTTGGAGAGGTAATTATAAGAGTGAGAGAACTCTTATTTATAATTGCTAATCTGGCAACCTCTGTGTAATAAGGATGTGAGAGGGTTAATATGATTGGAATTTTTGTAATTATGAGAGGGAACACATGAAATTGATTTGTTGTGGCCTTTCAAATACATAATAGGAATGCCTCAAAACAGAAGAGAAAGTATGTTATATATACAGAACTTCTATTATATGGAACCTAATCTTATCTAACCAACCCTAGCACGACTGGTTGCCTTTCAGTAGTTGGAGTGTACTGTAGTACAATAAAGTCCCACCACAGCACTGCCCCACCAAGTCATCACTGTGGCTGATGTTGGTATAGTGCTAACCTTGCCTCAGCAAGACTCAACTGAGTCCCCCTGCAGTATCTGCAACCACACCAGCCTTAACAGTGGTACAAAAAAACAGCACCATACAAGACTCTACTGTATATTAGGCAATTTGAACAATAAAGTCCTGCTCCAACATGCAAACACTGTTGCCGACACAGGTGTGGTGCCAAACGGCGCCCAGGTAAGACTCAGTCCCCTGTGGCACCTATCCGCACCCCACCAGCCTCGGCAGTGCCATACCAAGACAGTACTAAGATAAAGACTTTATTGCATAGTAATGGCTGTTGGTCCACAAGTCTATCACCATCCCCACTATTAGTCACCTTGTACGACACGCAGTAGGATACGTGAGGCATATTCTTTTTTTCCTCCACCCCCTGGGATGACAATAAGTCATGGAGGGGTGAGGGGGGGGGGGGGCAAAGACCCCTCTCACCCCATTATTGTATCCCACGCCATACAGTAATGTACACAAAGCCGGCGATACGCCCAAATACTATATAGTCGGCGGCCCGACCGCCATGGGACCGCACGACCATCTTACTAAGCCAAGCTATAATCCTCACCTGTACGGCATTCTCGCATGATTGCGAACGGCGCGCTTGTTGTTCCTCGGATATCAGGCTCTTTCTCTTGCTGCGACCCCTTTGCTGCTGCTGCTGCTGTTGTTGTTGTTGATGTTGTTGGTGCTGTTGATGTAGTTGGCGCTGGAGGTCTTCACAGCGCGTCTCCAGAGATTCGAGGGTGCTCGTGAGGCTGTTAAAATAAAAGGGAGGTTAGTTGGTGGTGGAGCCTTCTTTTCAAGTGGTATGTACAATCAACGACAAACGTTCGTTCCCCCAACCAGCCACTGAGTGAATCCAAAACACCTGGGGGTCGACAAACTAAACAGCTGAAACAAATGCCATTTACACCCAATAAATGTTGGTGAGGCTGGGAAAAATAGGTTAGAAATAGTCGCTTTGTTTTTAGTCGAGGGTAAACCGATTCCCATAGACACAGATTTCTTGATAATTAATAGATACATAAGAAATAATACAAATTTCTTGATAATTAATAGATAAATAAGAAATAATACAAATTCACACACATCTAGGTCGCCCAGAAGACCCAGAGACCAAGGCTCATTTGTGGTCCCCAGCAAAAGACTCCCAGGTCCCAGAGAGGTTCCGATCTCAGCAGGAAGACATGCAGCTGAGCGCAACAACAATGCCCGCCCACATCACTTCCAGGCATGATCCTTCATATACACCGGCTCCCCGGGCCAGGCGCCTGACTGACTATTATCTAGTCTCCAAACCACCGCGTTATCACTCAATTATTCACACATCTTGGCTCGAACATTCCTTGATTATGGCCGTGTCACTCTTTCAACTCTGGGGAAGGCACTCGCCACAGGCACCCTCATTCACATAAAAACAAAATATATATATATATATCATTCTGCATCCAAAGTATGATGAACAACCAAAACCCATGTTGTTGTTGTTGTTGTCGTTCCCTAAGCTGCCTGGCCGAACAGCCCTGAGTCCCTAAGGAAGGCCATGGCCAAAGTCAGGCTTTCCCACAGAGCTCTCAAAGAGTGTATATTATGTTTTTGGCGTAAGTGATTGTGTGAAATGCAGTTTTCTATGATGTGTTTAATGGTATGGGGTGCTGTGTTACAACCTGGGCAGGAGTCAATGACTGAGTCATCCTTGGGTTAACATTCCACACTGATATTTGGTATTGATAGTGCCCCAAAACCCATGTAATCACTGAACCCTGTCCTTGCATTATGTTCAATGATATATGTATGTATATACTGTATGTATATACTGTATGTATATACTGTATGTATATACTGTATGTATATAATGTATGTATATACTGTATGTATATACTGTATGTATATACTGTATGTATATACTGTATGTATATACTGTATGTATATAATGTATGTATATACTGTATGTATATACTGTATGTATATACTGTATGTATATACTGTATGTATATACTGTATGTATATACTGTATGTATATACTGTATGTATATAATGTATGTATATACTGTATGTATATACTCAGGCACATAGCCCATAGCTGGGGGGTGGCCGACTCCAGACAGAGCCCGAGCAGGGACTTAACAAAATCACACTATTATTATAATCATTATTACCTCTTTATTTTCCTCTTATCGGATTGTCCCTCAGCGCACAATCTCTGGTTATTCTTCTCCAACTCCTGTATGGACACCTCTAGTTGCTCGTAGATGCGCAGGCGGGAATCGTTCACCTCTCGTAGGGCCGCGGTCTGCTTGCTCAGATACTGGTGGAGGTAGAGAATAATAGTTAGTAAATATATTAGGTAATTATATAGTTAGGTAAAGGTGGGTGCCCAACCCATAAAGGGGTTGAAATAGGGGAGCTATCCCCACATTTAAGGCAACTTTCTGGGGCCTTTCCTAGCTGATGCTGAGAGGATTGAGTTTTAGTCATGTGGTGATGGGCTGGTCTATCAGAGTGAGAGTTGAGCGATCTCTGCCATACCCATAGCTTACTCTGACTGTGTGGGTCCTGATGTGGCGGCGTCTACGCCGTGGGGCCACCTCCCGAGGCTGCCAACCGCGGATGGCTGCCGACCCTCCATGGCCGAAGACAAAATCAACGACCAGTGGAGGAAAACCGGATGCCGACCGCGGGAAGCGGTTTCGGGAGCCAAACCGTCACAACCATCCCCTGCCCCCTCCCTGGGGGCACGGATCCTTGGAGCGGCTTCGGTCGCGCCGGGAATTTCCACACCTCTCACACCACACACACACATCACACAGTTTTTCCTACACCGAGAAATGACTCTCCGGCTGTCATTTCTCGAAGACTTCTTCTAGCCGAAGACATTGAGAGCAACCCAGGACCCACGTACACATACATATGTCCAACTTGCTCAAAACCCATCACTTCGAGTCGCCATACTAAGGGTTCAGTTCTCTGCAATTCATGCGGGAACTGGACCCACTTCACCTGCACAACACTTGCCTCCAAGAAACACTACACAAACACCTGGACCTGTTCCTCATGCCCCTCCCTCTCCCAGTCAAATCCCTCACCTAAAACCCGTCCACCTCTCCTCCCCAACCCACCTAACCTTCCCATATCATCCACTCCCCCCCCTAAAACCCGTCCACCTCTCCTCCCTAACCCACCTAACCTTCCCATACCATCCACATCCTCAACTCAACACACCACACCCCATCCAAATCCATTCCAACCCCCATCTCCTGCTCCCCAATTCCCACCCCCACCTCACCCATCCCAACCTCCCGCCCCCCCCTCACCCCCCCCCCCCCCCCCCTCTCCCCCACCCCCACCCCATCCTCGTGCAGCAGCACCCAACATACATCGTGCACATAAGATTAACATTCTTCAACTGAACATAGATGGCATCAACACAAAGAAACACTAACTCTCACACTTCATCAAACAACACAACATACACATTGCCATCTTACAAGAAACAAAACTCTGCACAATACAAAAACACACCCACATTTCATAATTTCACCACCATCAGACAAGACCGGGCTGTCGGCGGGGGCAGTGGACTCATCACCCTGGTACACAAAGAAATATCATACATAGTAACCAGTGTACAAACCAAATCCCTCCTCCCCCCAAATGATAACACAACAGAAATACAGTCAATTAAAATACGCACTGGCAACAACTCCAACAAAACCATCATAAACACATACATCCCTCCCCAAACATCCCCTACAGTACCAAATGAATACAGACCACACTTACAACACATCACAAACACCCCACACATCATCCTGGGTGGTGACTTCAACGCCAAGACGTCGGCCTGGTTTGTCGACAACCCCGACACAGACAGAGGGCTGGTACTACAAAACCAAACCGATAACCTCATCATCCTTAACGACATCCATCAACATACCCATATTCCTCACCAAGCCCTCTATAAGCCATCATCTCCAGACATCACCTTTTGCTCCCCAGAACTCGCCCCCACAACATCCTGGAGGGTGGTCAGAACCTTAGGCTCTGACCACCTCCCGATCATTATCACCACCAAAACCAGACTCACCCCAGCTAGCCACAAACACACATACACCAATTATAAAAGAGCTAACTGGGAAGCATTCACAAATGAGACAGAACAACACTTCACAACTCTAATCAGTACACCCATCACGAACATCAACAATGCTGTACACATACTCAATAAAACTATCCAAAACGCTGACAAGAAACACATTCCAAGAGGTAACAGAAAAAGACACAACCCCAACTTCACACCAGAAATTCAAAACCTCATCAGACAATGCGACATACTGAAACACTCCCCAGCACCCCACACACAAGACATCACACAACAAATTCAAGCACTCAACACCCAAACTAACAACAAAATACAAGAACAACAAAAACTAAATTGGAATAACTTCCTACAAACACTTGATCACAAAACAAACCCCAAAAAACTCTACAAAACACTAAACAGCATCACACTTTCCAACAGCAACACAACACAATCACATGCTGCAATCACAACAACAGACTGTACTCCTTCATGTAAACAGCAAGCAAACACTCTCATCAATCACTTTTCACATGTCAGCCACCTAAAACCTCACAAAGACGACCGACATGTCATCCGACGTAAGAGACAATTCCCCACAGACCCTGACTATACACCCTTCACCAATCACCAGACAAAGCATATCATCAACAATCTCAAGCACTCACCCGCCTGTGGCCTAGACAACATAAGCAACATACATCTCAGACACCTGGGACCACAAGGCATACAAGCACTCACTAACATATCAAACTACAGCTATTCACACAACACAATACCAGACATTTGGAAGCATGGTATCATCATCACATTCCCCAAACACAACAAAGACCCCACGCTACCCTCCTCGCACCGCCCCATCACACTCCTTTGCTCCCCCTCCAAAGTCATGGAACGCCTAGTATTACAACTAATTACACCTGACCTACCCCTAGCTCCAACACAACATGGCTTTAGGCCACTGCACTCCACAAACACTCTTCTCACAGACCTTACACAAAGAGCTTTCGATGGCATCAACTCAGCTAGACCACCACACAGATCACTATTAGCCACACTCGACATTAGTAAAGCCTTCGATGCCATCCCCCACCACAACTTAACAAACAAAATCTACAACACAAACATGCACAACAACACAAAAAGGTGGCTGGCCAACTTCCTAGCAGGCAGATGTGCACACGTATCTTTTGCCGGTCAGTCATCTAAAATCAGAAACTTTCCAAACGGAGTCCCACAAGGATCCGTCCTATCGCCCGCACTCTTCAATCTGTACATGCACGATATAACTACACCCAATACGCCCCAAATAAACTTAGCCTCCTATGCAGATGACATAACACTCACATGCACACACCATGACCCAAAAAGAGCAACAGATCTCCTTCAACCCTATCTCAACACACTACATGGCTGGTGCACTACAAACAGACTTAATCTAGCCCCAGCCAAATCCACCGCAACCCTGCTCACAAGTTGAACAGGAGAACACGAATACATCCCTCAACTCACCATAAACAACACACCCCTAACACATACACACACACCCAAAATCCTAGGAGTAACATATGATACTCATATGACATTCAAACAGCACACCACAAACATTAAAAAGAAACTGACACCCAGACTTAACGCCCTCAGGTCACTTGCTCACACAAAATTTGGACACAACAAAGAAACTACCACCACAGTATATAAACAATACATAAGATCAGTGATGGAATACGCAAGCCCAGCCTGGGCTTCTAACCTAGCTGAAACACATCATAAGACCTTACAGACTATTCAAAACAAAAGCCCTGAAGATCATTACAGGCTGCACAGCTACTTCACCCACAGATCACCTACATCAAGAAACCAAAATCCTCAAAGTCAAAGACCATCTGGACATGAGAGGCACTCAATTCCTGGCAGCAGCCTCCACGAACCAAGACCACCCACTAAACTACATGGCAACACACCCACAGACACCAAGAAATATCAAAACAACACCCAGCACACGGTATCACACACAATTATTGTCCTCTCTCCCTCCCTGCCCACCCTGAACCAACTTCCAGAAGCACATTCATACTCATATCTCTCACCGATCCATCCACTCACTGACAGACAACACGCAGCTGCATGCACGACCTCCCGAAATCCATCCTTCCGAATCCTCCCTTCCTCGCGAGGACAGAGTCCACCTGGCCAGGCTGAGATGCGGACACCATCCAGCTCTCCTGAGCTATCAGAAGAGACTGGATGACTCCGTTGTCGACGCCTGCCCGGGATGTAACACAGCACCCCATACCATTAAACACATCATAGAAGACTGCATTTCACACAACCACTTACGCCAACAACACAATCTACACTCAATGAGAGCTCTGTGAGAAAGCCCGATCGTGGCCATGGCCTTTCTCAGGGACTCGGCGCTGTTCGGCCAGGCAGCTTAGGGAACAACAACAACAACAACTCTGACTGTTCCTTTCAATTATATATTTTCTATATGTTAAGTGACGGTGTCTCTTCCGTGGATTGACCTCCCTACTGCCAATCTAGAGTTTGGCAAAACTGGGAGCCAAAGCATCACATTTTTCCTTTGCCCCTCAACTTTCCCTTCATAGTTGTTAAGGGGCACAGGGCCCTGGGTGGGGCTTTGATGTCCCGGGCATTTCCGCACCCTCCTCAGCCCCTCGCCTGGTATTGGCTTCGGTCACCTGGGAATTCTTAGTGGTAAAGCAGGGAGGGTTTTGTGGGGGCGCTCAGTTATGGCCTTGGCCTTGCTCGGGACCTTGGGGCTGTTAGGTCAGACAGCCTGGGGAACAACAACAACTGCTTAAACCTCTGCCTGCGGTGTCTGTCATTAATGATGTCAACTGTACCTGTAGTCCCATCCATTCATATGCTGATGACTCTACCTTACACTATTCTATTAATTTTTCACATCAACCCAGCATGCATATACTCCGTCGCGCGAGCAACTCTGGCCTTCAATCATCCGATACATCTCCTATTATTTATGTACGGTTGGCCAAATAAGTCGTGTCTCCGCTGCCATTACGTTTTGCTCACTGTGTGCTGTATTAATGCCTGTCTGATGTTGAATAGGGTGGGTTAAGTGTAGGAACATGGTTGTATAATATTATCTCACTCAAAAAGAAGAAATCATGTGTAAATATTGTTGTTGTTGTTGTTGTTCCCTAAGCTGCCTGGCCGAACAGCCCCGAGTCCCTGAGGAAGGCCATGGCCACGATCGGGCTTTCCCACAGAGCTCTCATTGAGTGTAGATTGTGTTATTGGCATAAGTGGTTGTGTGAAATGCAGTCTTCTATGATGTGTTTAATGGTATGGGGTGCTGTGTTACATCCCGGGCAGGCGTCGACAACGGAGTCATCCAGTCTCTTCTGATAGCTCAGGAGAGCTGGATGGTGTCCGCATCTCAGCCTGGCCAGGTGGACTCTGTCCTCGCGAGGAAGGGAGGATTCGGAAGGATGGATTTCGGGAGGTCGTGCATGCAGCTGCGTGTTGTCTGTGAGTGAGTGGATGGATCGGTGAGAGATATGAGTATGGATGTGCTTCTGGAAGTTGGTTCGGGGTGGGCAGGGAGGGAGAGAGGACAATAATTGTGTGTGATACCGTGTGCTGGGTGTTGTTTTGATATTTCTTGGTGTCTGTGGGTGTGTTGCCATGTAGTTTAGTGAGTGGTCTTGGTTCGTGGAGTCTGCTGCCAGGAATTGAGTGCCTCTCATGTCCAGATGGTCTTTGACTTTGAGGATTTTGGTTTCTTGATGTAGGTGATCTGTGGGTGCAGTAGCTGTGCAGCCTGTAATGATCTTCAGGGCTTTGCTTTGAATAGTCTGTAAGGTCTTATGATGTGTTTCAGCTAGGTTAGAAGCCCAGGCTGGGCTTGCGTATTCCATCACTGATCTTATGTATTGTTTATATACTGTGGTGGTAGTTTCTTTGTTGTGTCCAAATTTTGTGTGAGCAAGTGACCTGAGGGCGTTAAGTCTGGGTGTCAGTTTCTTTTTAATGTTTGTGGTGTGCTGTTTGAATGTCATATGAGTATCATATGTTACTCCTACAGTAGGATTTTGGGTGTGTGTGTATGTGTTAGGGGTGTGTTGTTTATGGTGAGTTGAGGGATGTATTCGTGTTCTCCTGTGTAAATATTGTTGAGACCAATTATTGATCAAAACATAATTGGTGCCGAGACATCACTTATTAGGCCGACTGTACATCAAACAACATATATAATACAGCACTTAACCACCATTCATTACATAACCAAGACAGCTAGCCTAGACAAATCAGCAAACAGATATTCAGCGAGATATTGAGTTACAGTAATGTGCACACTGCATGAATGTGTTTATGTACAGTGTGTATTTATGTCTGTGGAAGATGTATGTATATGTGGAGGGGATGTGTGTGTGGGAGGGATGTATGTGAGAGGGGGGGGGGGGGTGAGGGAGGGATGTATGTGTGTGTGTGGGAGGGATGTATGTGTGTGTGTGGGAGGGATGTATGTGTGTGTGGGAGGGATGTATGTGTGTGTGTGGGAGGGATGTATGTGTGTCGGGGGATGTATGTGAGGGGAGGGATGTGTGTATGCGAGTGTATGTGTATGTATGTGTGTGTAGGAAGGTAGGGGGTGTAATTAAGACGTAACCTAATTACGTGAAGTAGTTGTTAAAGCTAAGGCAACGGTTGAGTACTGTACTGTATGATCTTCTCCCCCCTCCCCCTCCCTACCCCTTCCTTCCTTCCCCTTCCCCTTTGGCCTCCATTCACCTCTCTCCTTCTCTCCCCCCTCTCCTCTTCCCTCCCGTTCCTCCTTTCCCCCTTGCCCTACCCTTCCTTACATTCTCCCCCCCCCCTCTCCTCTTTCCTCCCTCCATCCCACTCATCTTTCTTCCCTTCCCTCCCTTTCCTTCTCCCCCTTACCCCCTCCCTTCTCTACTCTCTCCCCCCCCCTTCTTCCCCTTGCACCTCTCTTTCCTACCTCTCTTCCACCCCACTACCACCCCCCTTCATCCCCATTCCCCCCTCCCTCCCTTCGCCTAGACAAATATCTCGCATCAAACCCGCGACTGACTGCGTTTGTAAATGAATAACTTTATTTTATCCTCCCCTCAGTTACTAACCCATCTGTCCCCTACTAACTTCCTAATCCTATCACGGCCATTAGTTCCAGGGCAGTAGTTCCTTTTCCAATTTTCCCTTACCCACTCTAAACCACTGTCTGGAGTCTGGACACTCGATCCTCAGTGTTTTGGAGGACAAGCAGCCTAGAGGGGGTCACTAGACCTGTTGTTGCTTGATTTCCTTTGTACTCCTTCTTCCCTCCCCTCTTTCCCTCTCCTTCCCCTCTTTCTTTCCTTCCCCTCTTTCTTTCCTCCCTCTTCCTCCCCCCCCCCCCCCTTCTACCAAAAAATGTACAAATTTGTCTTGAAAGGGGGTCTATGGGTGTTTCTTTTTTAAGTTTGATGGAGGTCAAGGAAGGAAACTGAAAAAATAAATCCCCTCCCCTCCCCTCCCCTCCCCTCCCCTCGTTTTTTTTTCTGGACCCCCTTCTCCCTCATGTTTAGCATATTAGTGTTGAGATTTTAAGACGTTCGTTCCATTAATTTGGTGATTATGAAGAGACCTTTCGCTCCATTTCTATGTCAATATTTATACCCTCCGTGCCATTTAGGTTCGATTTTTGTCATGGCGAGGGCAAAGCGAGCCTGTAATTTTAGAAGGAACCGGCCTTCGGCCAGCATATTTTTCTACCGAAAAATGTACAAATTTACCTTGAAAGGGGGCTTGGGGGGGGGGGGGGGGGTATTTTTGAAGCTTGATGGAGGTCTAGTGAGGAAACTAAAAAAATCAATCACCTCCCCTAAACCCCTTTCCCCTCCTATTCTCTACCCTACAAATGTGCAGCTTAGGAAAAACCTCTCAGACTCGGGAAATAATTTAGAGAGAGAGAGAGAGAGAGAGAGAGAGAGAGAGAGAGAGAGAGAGAGAGAGAGAGAGAGAGAGAGAGAGAGAGAGAGAGAGAGAGAGAGAGGGGGGGGGGGAGGGGGGGGGGGGAGGGAGGGGGGGGGGGACAATAAGACCATCACAATACTGTCCAGCAATAAACTAAGACCATCACAATACTGTCCAGCAATAAACTAAGGGAATCCGTGTCATTGTTTACATTCTTACACGAACGACAGAATATAATATGTAGCCCCCACATATCTCTCTCTCTCTCTCTCTCTCTCTTTAACCCTCTCCGACATATGACACGATTTTGAGCCTATTAGGGATATTTTAAAGCCTTTGTTACCATCCGGGGTATTTATAAACCTTTAGTTTAGTTACTTCAACCTCTGCAGTTGTCTTTGAGTTAGCTGTGTTGAGCCTATTGGGGATACTTTAAAGCCTTTGTTACCATCAGGGGTATTTAGAAACCTTTAGTTTAGTTACTTCAACCTCTGTAGTTGTCTTTGAGTTAGCTGTGTTGAGCCTATTGGGGATACTTTAAAGCCTTTGTTACCATCAGGGGTATTTAGAAACCTTTAGTTTAGTTACTTCAACCTCTGCAGTTGTCTTTGAGTTAGCTGTGTTGAGCCCATTGGGGATACTTTAAAGCCTTTGTTACCATCAGGGGTATTTATAAACCTTTAGTTTAGTTACTTCAACCTCTGCAGTTGTCTTTGAGTTAGCTGTGTTGAGCCTATTGGGGATACTTTAAAGCCTTTGTTACCATCAGGGGTATTTAGAAACCTTTAGTTTAGTTACTTCAACCTCTGTAGTTGTCTTTGAGTTAGCTGTGTTGAGCCTATTGGGGATACTTTAAAGCCTTTGTTACCATCAGGGGTATTTAGAAACCTTTAGTTTAGTTACTTCAACCTCTGCAGTTGTCTTTGAGTTAGCTGTGTTGAGCCTATTGGGGATACTTTAAAGCCTTTGTTACCATCAGGGGTATTTATAAACCTTTAGTTTAGTTACTTCAACCTCTGCAGTTGTCTTTGAGTTAGCTGTGGGCAGAAAACTAATTTTGGAGAGGTAATTATAAGAGTGAGAGAACTCTATTTCTTATTGCTAATCTGGCAACCTCTGCGTCATGTGAGTCTGAAGGGGTTAATACTTATTTTTCGAGGTTACACTAAATGCCTTGTAATGCTTTTCCAGGGTAAAGGTGCATGCGGTGACACGGTACCTATCCTACTATAATAGGACTCATTCAGGCACTCCTGACTGCTTAAGCAAATGCCTGAATGGAATTAAATGTTTGCAGAAAGAAACTAAAAGAAAATAGCTTCAAAATGACACCAGAACGAGTTTCGTAGTGCGCGGGGTTCACCTGCAGCGTTACTACAGACAACGGCAATATTCACTAATAATTAGCAATGTTGCGCTAAATTTGCCTTTGGCAACACTGAATATATCTCACGAGATATGGGGTGAGAGTCTAAGTGGGGAGGTGTGGTGGAGTGGTCATGCCACTGGATTGGTAATCCAATGGACCCGGGTTCAAATCCCGATATGTCAATGGGAAGATATTATTGGGATTGAATTTGTGCTGTACCTAGTATCAGTGCATTACCACAAAGCCCACCGAAATGCCAAAAAATACCCTCATTGTTCCCTGATTAAATAACACTGTATGAATATTCCCATATTCAAAATATGTTACAGGGGGACAATGCCTAGTGAGTTCACTGCTCAATAGGTGGCGTTGTGAGAGTGAGGGTCTGAGTCTGGAGGGTGAGACGGTGAAGCACTTGAGCGAAGCAACCGGCCGCTTCAGAGATGGAGCTGCTTCGAGCCATGATGGATGCTTCACATGTCTCACTCCCCAGACTGGAACAAGACCTCACGGGCTTCACCGTGTTGAGCGGTGGAATGTACAGGCTCTCAGCCTATGCCCGAGAGGGAGTAGTTGGAATATAGAAAAAAAACAAAAAAAAAAAAAACAAAAAAAAGTGCCGCGGCAGACGTGCCGGAGAGCGGACAGGGGCCTGCCGTGCTGCGCTCCTGCTCACTCGCACTTGTCTCCAGAGGCATTAATGGGCTTTAAATTGTAGGAAATTGCCAGGATGGTACAGTGAAAGGGTTAAGGGCGGTTCACATGATCATTTTCTGCTTTCAACATCAAGTCTCTACTCTAGACCTTGCCCCGAGTGAAGTCGGGGAAAATTTTCCAGGATATTTCCGCTGATAATCATTAAGTGTTTACATGGGATAGCCGAATCAAAGGATTGTTAAGTTTCTAATACTAATTTCGGATAGGTTTGGGAGAGAGATATGCTGACCAGGATTCGAACCTAATCACCTCAGGTATATTTGGGCCCCGTAACCACTCGGCCACCATGAGAGGATATCTGCTCATGGTGGCCGAGTGGTTACGATGCCCAAATATCCCAAACATATCTGGGGTGAGTGGGTTCGAATCCTGGTCAGGATACCTCTCTGCCAACATTGTAAAATTTGTTCCGTACCTCAATTTCCTGCATACGGTCATCACTAAGGGCTTGTTGGTGGCGGAGACTGCCCTCCAGCTCCCGGTTCCTCTCCAGAAGGGTCTTGCCTAACTCCGCAGCCAGTTGAAGATCTGAGGGGAGAAGAGAAAATACAAGGTTTAATGGCGATAATAGCTCAGTAAACCAAATAGAACAGAAATACAGGAAATACAATGCTTAACCCGGGAAGTGCGATAGGCCACACGAAAGCCATGTTATTTAACAACTACAGTCCCAGCGACGAACGTTGGCCGACAGTAAAAAAAAAAGTAACTAGTCAGTACCAGCGACTCAATAATATGCAGTCCTTTTAACATCCCGTATCAATCGGTGCCTGGTACCACGTCGTTTGAGCACTGCTCTATGACCTTGGCAACACTTCTCAGCTTATATCCAAGCTCCCACAGGCTAGGAGAGGCAGTATTCATCCATCTTTTGAGGTGGAAGGGTGTTCTCTCTCGACTCTGAAGCCTTATTGGCGAAATTGCTTGGTACTGGAGGGTACAATCATGCTAATAATTGATGTCTCGGCACCATGTATGTTTTGATCAATAATTGGTATGAGCAATATCTAAGCTTCATTTATTCATATCGAGTGAAATATACAAACATTTTCCTACACTTAACCACCCTATTCAACATATAACAGACATTAATACAGCCCAGAGCAAGCCAAACGTAATGACAGCTGGGACATGACTTATTAGCGCGACCGTACCCACCCTATTCAACACCTGACAGACATTAATACAGCCCTGAGCAAGCCAAACGTAATGACAGCTGGGACATGACTTATTAGCGCCACCGTACCCACCCTATTCAACATCTGACAGACATTAATACAGCCCTGAGCAAGCCAAACGTAATGACAGCTGGGACATGACTTATTAGCGCCACCGTACCCACCCTATTCAACATCTGACAGACATTAATACAGCCCAGAGCAAGCCAAACGTAATGACAGCTGGGACATGACTTATTAGTGCCACCGTACCCACCCTATTCAACATCTGACAGACATTAATACAGCCCAGAGCAAGCCAAACGTAATGACAGCTGGGACATGACTTATTAGCACCACCGTACCCACCCTATTCAACATCTGACAGAAATTAATACAGCCCAGAGCAAGCCAAACGTAATGACAGCTGAGACATGACTTCTTAGCGCCACCTTACCCACCCTATTCAACATCTGACAGAAATTAATACAGCCCAGAGCAAGCCAAACGTAATGACAGCTGAGACATGACTTATTAGCGCCACCTTACCCACCCTATTCAACATCTGACAGACATTAATACAGCCCAGAGCAAGCCAAACGTAATGACAGCTGAGACATGACTTCTTAGCCCCACCGTACCTTTATGGTAATACCCTATGGTAAAGTAGGGTTTAAGCGTGTCAAAAGAAACCCTAGAAATACCGTGCCAGTGTCGGGAAAGGTCTCCTAACTGTGTGACATGTGCAAAGTAGCGACATCTCTCCATATCACATCCTCCCCCCCACCCCACCCCTCCCTTACACTAACAAATATTATGTTCATCGTTCAATAAATACCCACCCATCTACACACACATACACACACACATAATAACAATAATAAATAGGCCTAATAATAATAATAATAATAATATTAATATACAACATTTGTCTTGTTCTTGTACTTCGTTTGTTTTTGTTTTCCTTTTTATGGGCTTTTGTCTTGACCTTGAAACGGTCGGTCGTGGCTTTAACCCGTTCACTTCCGGTTCACATGGGGTGGGGAGGCGGAAGGTAGGGGGAGGTGGTGAAGAGGGGGGAGGGGGGTAAAGGGAGGGAAGGGGGGAAAAGGGGAGGTGAAGGGGGTCGAAACTGTGAAGGAAGGGGTGTAAAAGGGAGGAAAGGAAGGGAAGGCGGAAGGGGGAGGGAGATGGGAGGGGAGGAGGTGAAAAGGAAGGGAAGGGGGCGAAGAAGGGAGGAAAGGGGGGGAGAGGGGAGCACTATACAGAAAACGGAGAGAGAGAGAGAGAGAGAGAGAGAGAGAGAGAGAGAGAGAGGAGAGAAGGAGAGAGAGAGAGAGAGAGAGAGAGAGAGAGAGAGAGAGAGAGAGAGAGAGAGAAGAGAGAGAGAGAGAGAGAGAGAGAGAGAGAGAGAGAGAGAGAGAGAGAGAGAGAGAGAGAGAGAGGGAGAGAGTTGAGAAACACAATAGTCGAAAGGGGAGGGGGGGGGAGGGGGGGGCTCTTAAGTTCACCCACTAAAAAACTACCACCACAACCACTACCATCGCTACTACTACTACTACTACTACTACTACTACTACTACTACTACGACATAGATGAGGGTCTCACCTGTACAATCTCAAAATTTGCTGACGATACAAAAATTGCAAATAGCGTACTCTCAAAAGATCAAGTTGACGATATGCAACACAATCTAGATAAATTGTCACATTGGGCCCAAATTTGGCAAATGCGTTTCAATGCGGATAAATGTAAAGTACTACATATCGGATACCTAAATGAGAAAGCAAACTATTCGATGAATGGCACTCAGCTTAAGAATGTAAACAGAGAAACCGATCTGGGAGTAACAATATCGAGTAACCTAAAACCGAGTCAACAATGTTCAGAAGTTGTTAAGAAGGCAAACAAAATAATTGGCTTTATAGGCAGATTATTTGAGCATAAATCCAAAGACGTAATCCTAACCCTTTACAATTCCTTAGTCCGCCCTCTTCTGGAATACTGCGTTCAATGCTGGTTGGTGCCCTTATTACCAAAAAGACATAAACAAGCTAGAACGAGTTCAACGTAGAGTTACCAAAATGATACCTAGCCTAAAGAACAAACCATACGAAGAGCGTCTTAGAGAATTAAATCTATTTCCTTTAACCCAGCGCAGATTAGGAGGTGACTTAATTCAAGTGTTCAAAATCATCAAAGGCATCGACAATATGAACTGTAGTAAGTACTTCACTATCGACCAATCTAATTACACGCGGGGAAATGGTTGCAAAATTATTGGTAAATCTTTTAACTCACACGAATCTAAGAATTTCTTCTTCAATCGAGTTGTCAACTTGTGGAATGGGCTTCCCCGAGACGTTATAGACTGCAGCACCGTTGATTCATTTAAATTCCGCCTAGACAAATATCTCGCATCAAACCCGCGTCTGACTGCGTTTGTAAATGAATAACTTTATTTTATCCTCCCCTCAGTTACTAACCCATATGTCCCCTACTAACTTCCTAGTCCTGCCACGTTAGTGGCAGGGCAGTAGTTCCCTTTCCAATGTTCCCTTACCCACTCTAAACCACTGTTTGGACACTTGATCCTCAGTGTTTTGGAGGACAAGCAGCCTAGAAGGGTCACTAGACCTGTTGTTGCTTGATTTCCTTTGTACTCCTTTGTACTTTGTACTACTACTACTACTACCACCACTACTACTACTACTACTCAAAACCACCATTTACATCAATACAAAATACCTCTTAGCTTCTCTAACCACAACTACCAACATTACCACAACTACCAACACCATTAGGCCTACCATAACTACCAACATTACCACAACCATTACACAAATATCACCACAACTACCAACATCATTAGGCCTACCACAACTACCACCACAACTACCAACATTACGAAGACAGTTTAATAGCTACCACCATTCATTACACCCTTACAAAATACCTCTTAGCTTTTATAACCACAACTACCAACATTACCACCACTACCACCACAACTACCAACATTACGAAGACAGTTTAATAGCTACCACCATTCATTACACCCTTACAAAATACCTCTTAGCTTTTATAACCACAACTACCAACATTACCACCACTACCACCACAACTACCAACATTACGAAGACAGTTTAATAGCTACCACCATTCATTACACCCTTACAAAATACCTCTTAGCTTTTATAACCACAACTACCAACATTACCACCACTACCACCACAACTACCAACATTACGAAGACAGTTTAATAGCTACCACCATTCATTACACCCTTACAAAATACCTCTTAGCTTTTAACCACAACTACCAACATTACCACCACTACCACCACAACTACCAACATTACGAAGACAGTTTAATAGCTACCACCATTCATTACACCCTTACAAAATACCTCTTAGCTTTTATAACCACAACTACCAACATTACCACCACTACCACCACAACTACCTACAGTACATTGCTACCAACATCATTACCACAACTACCAACATTACCACACCTCTGTCAAAGCCATTACACCATTGTCACCAACTATTTATTTGGTTATTAGAACTACCAACCCTTCCGTTTTATAATTATCAGTACAGTTAAGGGAAGGTATTTAGTTTGTTCCCTAGACCTCCATCAAGCTTAAAATTACACCCCCTTGAGTCCCTTTCAAGATAAATTTGTACATTTTTCGGTAGAAAAATGTCCCGGCCGAAGGCCGGTTCCTCTTAAATTACAGGCTCGCTATCGCTCGCCAGGATAAAATCGACACCTGAATGGCACGAGAGGTCTTAATATGGGGTGAAAGTTCTTAAAATTACTAAACTAATGGGGCAAACGTTTTATAATATCAAAAGCAATGGGGCTAAACATGAGGGAGAAAGGGGTCAAGAAAAAATCCCTCAAGTGGAGATCTCCCCTTAACCCCTTCACTACCAGGGACCTCCTTTTAACTCTATTCTGGCGTTATTGAACGGTAATTATTACGCTTCCAGCCATTAACAGGCCTCTAACTATCCCACTCAACCCTTTTTGACCACCACAGATCTTTCTTAAACTGCATAAAATCCTCTTCAGATAACAAGAATAAACTCTAAAAGACGCCCCCGGTAACTCCACGGACATTAGTTCCAGGGCAGTAGTTCCCTTTCCAATGTTCCCTTACCCACTCTAAACCACTGTTTGGACATTTGATCCTCAGTGTTTTGGAGGACAAGCAACTTAGAAGGGTCACTAGATCTGTTGTTGCTTGATTTTGGAGGACAAGCAACCTAGAAGGGTCACTAGATATGTTGTTGCTTGATTTCCTTTGGACTCCTATACCGGGGACGTGTTTTTTCATCAGATTCTGGAAACTATTAAGGGGGAGATTTCCACTTGAGGGATTGTTTTCTGGATCCCGTTCTCCCTCATGTTTAGCCCCATTGCTTTTGAGATGTTAAGACTTCCGCCCCATTATTTTGGCGATCTTAAGAACTTTCGCCCCATTTGTCAATTTTAACATTTTTCGTGCCAATTAGGTGTCGATTTTTTCCTGGCGAGCGATAGCGAGCCTGTAATTTAAGAGGAACCGGCCTTAGGCCGGGAAATTTTTCTACCGAAAAATGTACAAATTGATCTTGAAAGGGGGTCTAGGGGGTGTAATCGTAAGCTTGATGGACATATAGGAAACCCTCCCCTTAAATAGACCATTCTTTACAGCTTAGGAAGAATCTCTAGCCATAATTAGGCATCAAACTATCTCCACCAACCCTTTTAGCTACCACAGATCCTTCCTAAGCTGCCTTACATCGTCTAAATGTACCACACGTCGGTGGTACTCAAAGGGTTAACCCTCTCTGTTCCGGCGACGTCTTTTATATTTGATTGAATGGAGCTTAGGGAGGATATATGTCCTTTTAACTCTTTCCAGACAACTATTAGACTATTAGATTCCATGTCAACAGGGCCTCCAACAATGAACAGGCTTTGAACTATCTCACTTAACCCTTTTTAACTACCCCAGCTCCTTCTCACTACCCCAGCTCCTTCTCACTACCCCAGCTCCTTCTCACTACCCCAGCTCCTTCTCACTACCCCAGCTCCTTCTCACTACCCCAGATCCTTCTCACTACCCCAGCTCCTTCTCACTACCCCAGATCCTTCTCACTACCCCAGATCCTTCTCACTACCCCAGATCCTTCTCACTACCCCAGCTCCTTCTCACTACCCCAGATCCTTCTCACTACCCCAGCTCCTTCTCACTACCCCAGATCCTTCTCACTACCCCAGATCCTTCTCACTACCCCAGCTCCTTCTCACTACCCCCGCTCCTTCTCACTACCCCAGCTCCTTCTCACTACCCCAGATCCTTCTCACTACCCCAGATCCTTCTCACTACCCCAGATCCTTCTCACTACCCCAGATCCTTCTCACTACCCCAGATCCTTCTCACTACCCCAGATCCTTCTCACTACCCCAGCTCCTTCTCACTACCCCAGATCCTTCTCACTACCCCAGCTCCTTCTCACTACCCCAGATCCTTCTCACTACCCCAGATCCTTCTCACTACCCCAGATCCTTCTCACTACCCCAGATCCTTCTCACTACCCCAGATCCTTCTCACTACCCCAGATCCTTCTCACTACCCCAGATCCTTCTCACTACCCCAGATCCTTCTCACTACCCCAGATCCTTCTCACTACCCCAGATCCTTCTCACTACCCCAGATCCTTCTCACTACCCCAGATCCTTCTCACTACCCCAGATCCTTCTCACTACCCCAGATCCTTCTCACTACCCCAGATCCTTCTCAATACCCCAGATCCTTCTCACTACCCCAGATCCTTCTTAAACTGCACAAAATCCTCAGAGGGTTAAAACATATTTGGTTTAAAAATGCTCCCTCCAGAAGGCTGTGGCGTTAATGACTTCACATTCTTGAGGTTTTCCATGGAGGAGGAGGAGGGGGGGGGGGGGAGACGTGTTGGAAAGGGGGGGGGGGGGGGGGGGGGGGTGGGGGATGGGAGAGGCTGACGTGACTGGTAAGACTGGATGGGGGAGGGGGGGGAGACAAGACTGGAAATGGGAGGTGATGGGGGAGAGGGAAGGGGGCGTGACTGGAAAGGGGGGTTGAAGGAGGGCAAGGGGTGGTAGAGGAGGGGGGGGGGGAGGAGGGACATGACTGAAAAGAGGGGGTGGGGTCGTGTAGAGAAGGAGAGGGGGGGGGGGGGGGCAGGTGGGATGTACAAAATTGCAACATGGTCTTTTCTACTGACCTACAGTATATATGTACCGTCGAAGTACCTTGCATTATAATCTGGCAAACATTAGACGATTTTATTCATCTTAACCCATTCACCACGAAGACGTAATTTCCATCTCATTCTGGCTACCATTGCACAACTTTCTTCAGCTTACAATCGACCTCTAGGACTCAAAGGGGTAAATATAATCTCAATGTATACCCTCTTGGTCACATAGGTCCTCTTCAACTGCATAACATCGTCTTAATATAGCCAGGATCAACTGCATAACATCGTCTTAATATAGCCAGGATCAACTGCATAACATCGTCTTAATATAGCCAGGATCAACTGCATAACATCGTCTTAATATAGCCAGGATCAACTGCATAACATCGTCTTAATATAGCCAGGATCAACTGCATAACATCGTCTTAATATAGCCAGGATCAACTGCATAACATCGTCTTAATATAGCCAGGATCAACTGCATAACATCGTCTTAATATAGCCAGGATCAACTGCATAACATCGTCTTAATATAGCCAGGATCAACTGCATAACATCGTCTTAATATAGCCAGGATCAACTGCATAACATCGTCTTAATATAGCCAGGATCAACTGCATAACATCGTCTTAATATAGCCAGGATCAACTGCATAACATCGTCTTAATATAGCCAGGATCAACTGCATAACATCGTCTTAATATAGCCAGGATCAACTGCATAACATCGTCTTAATATAGCCAGGATCAACTGCATAACATCGTCTTAATATAGCCAGGATCAACTGCATAACATCGTCTTAATATAGCCAGGATCAACTGCATAACATCGTCTTAATATAGCCAGGATCAAAAGGTACAGGGGAGATGGGGCCTTTTTCGGGTCTCTTTCTCCCATTAGTTTTCAAATTTTAAGACGTTCGGCCCATTAGTTTGGCGATTTGAAGACCGTTCGCCCCCATTTCGTGTCATTTAGGTGTAATTTTTTTGTAAGAGGATCCGGCCTTCGGCCAACACATTTTTCTATCGAAAAATTTACAAATGTATCTTGAGGGGGGGGGGGGGGGTCTAAGAGATGTGTTTCTAAGTTTGAGGGATGTCTAGCGAGAAAACTAAGAATTTATGAATGAATTTATAGGCCAAAAAAAGTCAGTGTCCCCTATCCTCTGTAACTCAAAACAGTCAGTGTCCCCTATCCTCTGTAACTCAAAACAGTCAGTGACCCCTATCCTCTGTAACTCAAAACAGTCAGTGTCCCCTATCCTCTGTAACTCAAAACAGTCAGTGTCCCCTATCCTCTGTAACTCAAAACAGTCAGTGTCCCCTATCCTCTGTAACTCAAAACAGTCAGTGTCCCCTATCCTCTGTAACTCAAAACAGTCAGTGTCCCCTATCCTCTGTAACTCAAAACAGTCAGTGTCCCCTATCCTCTGTAACTCAAAACAGTCAGTGTCCCCTATCCTCTGTAACTCAAAACAGTCAGTGACCCCTATCCTCTGTAACTCAAAAAGGGCTAGACCAAATGGGCTGTCAATTTCCACATCTATGCCTTGACTGACTCTTCCCAAATGGTTGAAATATTAGCTCGATTACTCTAGTCGTTTTTGAGTTACAGAGGTTAGAGGTCATGATGTCTCGCCTACTTACAGCGAATACACTATAGATAAATATAAATTGAACATGGTAAGATTCTATGAAGTCACATACTACCTAGTACCACAGCCACCACCACCACCACTACCAAATCAACCACAACACCGTCATTAACCCTCTCGCTAGCCTGTGAAGACGGGGGGGGGGGGGGCGTTTAGCAATCAGAAATATAATAATCTTAATCTCATAATTACCTCTGCCCACAGCTAACTCAAAGACAACTGCACAGGTTGTAGTAACTAAACTAAAGGTTTATAAATACCCCTGATGGTAACAAAGGCTTTAAAGTATCCCCAATAGGCTCAACACAGCTAACTCAAAGACAACTGCAGAGGTTGAAGTAACTAAACTAAAGGTTTATAAATACCCCTGATGGTAACAAAGGCTTTAAAGTATCCCCAATAGGCTCAACACAGCTAACTCAAAGACAACTGCAGAGGTTGAAGTAACTAAACTAAAGGTTTTATAAATACCCCTGATGGTAACAAAGGCTTTAAAGTATCCCCAATAGGCTCAACACAGCTAACTCAAAGACAACTGCAGAGGTTGAAGTAACTAAACTAAAGGTTTATAAATACCCCTGATGGTAACAAAGGCTTTAAAGTATCCCCAATAGGCTCAACACAGCTAACTCAAAGACAACTGCAGAGGTTGAAGTAACTATACTAAAGGTTTCTAAATACCCCTGATGGTAACAAAGGTTTTAAAGTATCCCCAATAGGCTCAACACAGCTAACTCAAAGACAACTGCAGAGGTTGAAGTAACTAAACTAAAGGTTTATAAATACCCCTGATGGTAACAAAGGCTTTAAAGTATCCCCAATAGGCTCAACACAGCTAACTCAAAGACAACTGCAGAGGTTGAAGTAACTATACTAAAGGTTTATAAATACCCCTGATGGTAACAAAGGCTTTAAAGTATCCCTAATAGGCTCAACACAGCTAACTCAAAGACAACTGCAGAGGTTGAAGTAACTACCGGTATACTAAAGGTTTATAAATACCCCTGATGGTAACAAAGGCTTTAAAGTATCCCTAATAGGCTCAACACAGCTAACTCAAAGACAACTGCAGAGGTTGAAGTAACTATACTAAAGGTTTATAAATACCCCTGATGGTAACAAAGGCTTTAAAGTATCCCTAATAGGCTCAACACAGCTAACTCAAAGACAACTGCAGAGGTTGAAGTAACTAAACTAAAGGTTTCTAAATACCCCTGATGGTCACAAAGGCTTTAAAGTATCCCAGAAAGGGAGCAAATCACGTCCTGTGCGTGCAAGGGTTAAGGACTCACATAACCACAACAACCACTACTACCACACCACACCACCACCACCATTCAGGACTCACATAACCACAACAACCACTACTACCACCACCACCACCACCATTCAGGACTCACTTTGGTGTCACGTATTACCAAAAGCGTGACTCACCCTTAAACAGCATAACAGTCTATTGTGAACCGTCTCAACCCTTTATCTCTACCCTCTTGTCTCTCCCTCCACCCCCCCCCCCTCTCTCTCTCTCTCATTCCTCCCTTCCCCATCCCTCTATCTCTCTCACCTTCATCCCCCTCTACACCCCCCTCCTCCTCTCTCTCACTCTCTCTCTCTCAACTTAACCTCTTCCTCCCTTCAACCCTCCCCCCCCCTCTCTCTCTCTCTCTCTCTCTCTCTCTCTCTCTCTCTTCTCACTGTCTGTCTCCTCTCTCTCTAAATCTCACTCAACTTTTATTATTTGATGCATAATTAACATCAAATCTCTCTCTCTATCTCTCTCTCTCTCTCTCTCTCTCTCTCTTAATGGGAGAGAAATTTAGGCTACAAAACCTCTTCCTTCCTCTGACCTTCACCATGATAGGTTTCTTTCCTGTAGGTAATGGGTTTCCTAGGCCTTGAAATAATGATGTCTGTCAGATGTCGTAATGTAGTGTAGTATTGGGTTTCCTAGGCCTTGTAGTAATGATGTCTGTCAGATGTCGTAATGTAGTGTAGTAATGATGTCTGTCAGATGTCGTAATGTAGGGGAAATAGGTGTTTGTACTGTATATAATGGGTTTCCTAGGCCTTGAAGTAATGATGTCTGTCAGATGTCGTAATGTAGGAAGTAATGGTGTCTGTCAGATGTCGTAATGTAGGGGAGATAGGTGTGTGTTTGTTGTGTAGTAATGGGTTTCCTAGGCTTTGACGTAATGATGTCTGTCAGATGTCGTAATGTAGGAAGTAATGATGTCTGTCAGATGTCGTAATGTAGGGGAGATAGGTGTGTGTTTGTTGTGTAGTAATGGGTTTCCTAGGCTTTGACGTAGTGATGTCTGTCAGATGTCGTAATGTAGGGAAGATATAAGTGTGTGTGTGATGTAGTAATGGGTTTGCTAGACCTTGAAGTAATGATGTCTGTCAGATGTAGTTAT
>CM064501.1:46287988-46300488 GCA_032716605.1 Paralithodes platypus
AGATAGATAGATATAGATAGATAGATAGATAGATAGATAGAGATAGATAGATAGAGACAGATAGATAGAGACAGATAGATAGATAGAGATAGATAGATAGATAGAGACAGATATAGATAGATAGATAGATAGATAGATAGATAGATAGATAGATAGATATAGATATATAGATAGAGAGAGAGAGAGAGAGATAGAGAGAGATAGAGAGATAGATAGATATAGATAGATAGATAGATAGATAGATATAGATATATATAGATAGATAGATAGAGATAGGATATAGGAGATAGATAGATATAGATAGAGAGATAGGAGATAGATAGATATAGATAGATAGAGTGAGAGAGATATAGATAGATAGACAGAGATAGATATAGATAGATAGATAAAGAGATAGGAGATAGATAGATAGATAGATATAGATAGAGAGAGAGATAGGAGATAGATAGATAGATAGATAGATAGATAGATAGATAGATAGATAGATATAGATAGAGAGATAGATATATATATAGAGAGAGAGAAAGAGAGAGTGAGCTATAGATAGAGATAGATAGAGAGATAATAGATAGATAGTTGAATAGATACATACGGTCGCGCTAATAAGTCAAGTCGCAGTTGGCATTACATTTGGTTCGCTGTATTAATGTCTGTCAGATGTTGAATAGGGTGGGTAAGTGTAGGATTTTTGTAGGAAAATGTTTGTATATCCTCACTCTGTGCTGTATTAATGTATGTCAGATGTTGAATAGGGTGGGTAAGTGTAGGAAAATAAATATATACCCTCGCTCTGTGCTGTATTAATGTCTGTCAGATGTTGAATATGGTGGGTAAGTGTAGGAACATGTTTGTATATCTCACTCGATATGAAGAAATCGAGTAGATATTGCAGATACCAATTATTGATCAATATATACTTGGTGCCGAGACATCACTTATTAGACCGACTGTGCACCCATATATATATATATTATATACTGTGCAACTCTCCAACCTAAGAGTGAAACGTTATTCTCAGACTTCTATTCAACAGCTGAGCTCTGGAACTCTCTCCCATAATCAGTCTTTCCCTCTTCCTATGACTTAAATTGCTTCAAACTCCGTGTGTCCAGGCATTTTGGTCCGAACGTCCCTTGATTTTGGCCCTGTCACTCTTTCAACTCTGGGGGAGGCACTCGTCACAGGCAGTTCTGTTTTTTTGTCACATAGAATATATACTGTATAACTGTGTATTGTATGCATATCTAACAGCAAAATTGCAACCGTCTTAACGGTTTGAGAGCGGGGTGCCCACTTCCTCTGAATGACTCCTATTAAGATGGTTAGCGAGAGTTAGGGAAAGTGCTCTCTCTCTCTCTCTCTCTCTCTCTCTCTCTCTCTCTCTCTCTCTCTCTCTCTCTCTCTCTCTCTCTCTCTCTCTCTCTCTCTCTCTCTCTCACACACACCTTTCACTCACGTTCATAGAGTCAGACATGAACGTATTAACCAATCACCCCATACACACACACACACACCTTTCAGTCACGTTCATAGAGTCAGACATGGACGTATTAACCAATCACCCCACGCGCAAACATACACATACACACACACACACATGTACAGTCATGACCGATAATTCCTACCCCCCTCTCTCTCAGAAACACACAACAATCAAACTTAACCCTTTGAGTACCAGCGACGTGTGTTAATAGTTCATTTTAGCTATATTTAGGCCATATTATGCAGCTTAGGAAGGATCTGTGGTGGTTGAAAGGGTTGTTTGAGGTAGCTTGAAGCCTTATAATTGCCAGAGGTCCTTCCTAAGCTGAATAAAATCGTCTAATAGTTGCCAGAATATGATGAAAGGAAGGTCACTGGTACTGAAGGGGTTAATATATATATATATATATATATTCTTGCTCTCTCTCTCTCTCTCTCTCTCTGAAATTTCCCTTCCAAACTAATTTGTGTATATTCGAGTTTCGCTTTCTCTCTCTCTCACACACACACACACACACACACACACACACACACACACACACACACACACAATAGACACCTATACAAAAAGTACCAACCCCCCAACAATACCTTTCGCCCCAATCTCACTTTCGCCCCAATCTCACTTTCGGGATCTATCTGGGTTTCTTAAGTGGCATTTTAAGCCTTTATATTCTGGTCTGCTACCCTTTCCACTTTTAATATACTGTATAGAGCTGTATAGGCTACGCATGAGGGAGAAGGGCGACCAGAGGAGGAGAGGGGGGAGGGAGGAGGAAGGGGGGGGGGGGGGAGGGGGGGGGGGGGAAGGGGGAAGGGGGGGGGGAAGAAGAGAGGGAGGCAGGAGAGATGATTTTTTATTTTTTTTTTTAGTTTCCTCGCTACACCTCCATCAAGCTTTAAAAAAAAATCACCCCCTAGACAACCCCTTCAAGAAAAACACCCCCTAGACAACCCATTCAAGAAAAACACCCCCTAGACAACCCCTTCAAGAAAAACACCCCCTAGACAACCCCTTCAAGAAAAACACCCCCTAGACAACCCCTTCAAGAAAATCACCCCCTAGACAACCCCTTCAAGAAAAACACCCCCTAGACAACCCCTTCAAGAAAAACACCCCCTAGACAACCCCTTCAAGAAAAACACCCCCTAGACAACCCATTCAAGAAAAACACCCCCTAGACAACCCCTTCAAGAAAAAAAACCCCTAGACAACCCCTTCAAGAAAAACACCCCCTAGACAACCCCTTCAAGAAAATCACCCCCTAGACAACCCCTTCAAGAAAATCACCCCCTAGACAACCCCTTCAAGAAAAAAAACCCCTAGACAACCCCTTCAAGAAAATCACCCCCTAGACAACCCCTTCAAGAAAACCTCCCCCTAGACAATCCCTTCAAGAAAAACACCCCCTAGACCACCCCTTCAAGAAAATCACCCCCTAGACAACCCCTTCAAGAAAATCACCCCCTAAACCCCTTCAAGAAAATCACCCTCTAGACAACCCCTTCAAGAAAAACACCCCTAGACAACCCCTTCAAGAAAAACACCCCCTAGACAACCCCTTCAAGAAAAACACCCCCTAGACAACCCCTTCAAGAAAAACACCCACTAGACAACCCCTTCAAGAAAAAAAAACCCTAGACAACCCCTTCAAGAAAAACACCCCCTAGACAACCCCTTCACGAAAACCACCCCTAGACAACCCCTTCAAGAAAAACACCCCCTAGACACCCCCTTCAAGAAAAACACCCCTAGACAACCCCTTCAAGAAAAACACCCCCTAGACAACTCCTTCAAGAAAAACACCCCCTAGACAACACCTTCAAGAAAAACACCCCCATAGACAACCCCTTCAAGAAAAACACCCCCTTTCAAGAAAAACACCCCCTAGACAACCCCTTCAAGAAACCCCCCCCCTTCAAGAAAAACACCCCCTAGACAACCCCTTCAAGAAAAACACTCCCTAGACAACCCCTTCAAGAAAAACACCCCTAGACAACCCCTTCAAGAAAAACACCCCCTAGACAACCCCTTCAAGGAAAACATCCACTAGACAACCCCTTCAAGAAAATCACCCCCTAGACACCCCCTTCAAGAAAAACACCCCCTAGACACCCCCTTCAAGAAAAACACCCCTAGACAACCCCTTCAAGAAAAACACCCCTAGACAACCCCTTCAAGAAAAAGAAAAAATCTAGACAACCCCTTCAAGAAAAATACCCCCTAGACAACCCCTTCAAGAAAAACACCCCCTAGACAACCCCTTCAAGAAAAACACCCCCTAGACAACCCCTTCAAGAAAAACACCCCCTAGACAACCCCTTCAAGAAAACACCCCCTAGACAACCCCTTCAAGAAAAAAAAAACCTAGATAACCCCTTCAAGAAAAACACCCCCTAGACAAACCCTTCAAGAAAAACACCCCCTTCAAGAAAACACCCCTAGACAACCCCTTCAAGAAAAACACCCCCTAGACAACCCCTTCAAGAAAAACACCCACTAGACAACCCCTTCAAGAAAAACAACCCCTAGATACCCCCTTCAAGAAAAACACCCCCTTCAAGAAAAACACACCCTAGACAACCCCTTCAAGAAAAACACCCCCTAGACAACCCCTTCAAGAAAAACACCCACTAGAAAACCCCTTCAAGAAAAACACCCCTAGACAACCCCTTCAAGAAAAACACCCCCTAGACAACCCCTTCAAGAAAAACACCCCCTAGACAACCCCTTCAAGAAAAACACCCCCTAGACAACCCCTTCAAGAAAAACACCCCCTAGACAACCCCTTCAAGAAAAACACCCCCTAGACACCCCCTTCCAAGAAAAACACCCCCTAGACAACCCCTTCAGGAAAAACACCCCCTAGACAACCCCTTCAAGAAAAAACACCCCCTAGACAACCCCTTCAAGAAAAAACACCCCCTAGACAACCCCTTCAAGAAAAACACCCCCTAGACAACCCCTTCAAGAAAAACACCCACTAGACAACCCCTTCAAGAAAAACAACCCCTAGATACCCCCTTCAAGAAAAACACCCCCTTCAAACAAACACCCCCACACAAACCCTTCAAGACAAAAACCCCCAAGACAAACTCCAAGAAAAAACCCTTCTAGACAAACCCCTTCAAGACAAACAACCCCTAGATACCCCCTTCAAGAAAAACACCCCCTTCAAGAAAAACACACCCTAGACAACCCCTTCAAGAAAAACACCCCCTAGACAACCCCTTCAAGAAAAACACCCACTAGAAAACCCCTTCAAGAAAAACACCCCTAGACAACCCCTTCAAGAAAAACACCCCCTAGACAACCCTTTCAAGAAAAACACCCCCTAGACAACCCCTTCAAGAAAAACACCCACTAGACAACCCCTTCAAGAAAAACAACCCCTAGATACCCCCTTCAAGAAAAACACCCCCTTCAAGAAAAACACCCCCTAGACAACCCCTTCAAGAAAAACACCCCCTAGACAACCCCTTCAAGAAAAACACCCACTAGAAAACCCCTTCAAGAAAAACACCCCTAGACACCCCTTCAAGAAAAACACCCCCTAGACAACCCCTTCAAGAAAAACACCCCCTAGACAACCCCTTCAAGAAAAACACCCCCTAGACAACCCCTTCAAGAAAAACACCCCCTAGACAACCCATTCAAGAAAAACACCCCCTAGACACCCCCTTCCAAGAAAAACACCCCCTAGACAACCCCTTCAAGAAAAACACCCCCTAGACCCCCTTCCAAGAAAAACACCCCCTAGACCCCCTTCCAAGAAAAACACCCCCTAGACCCCCTTCCAAGAAAAACACCCCCTAGACAACCCCTTCAGGAAAAACACCCCCTAGACAACCCCTTCAAGAAAAAACACCCCCTAGACAACCCCTTCAGGATATATTTATACATTTTCGGTCGATTCCTCCTACAGGCTCGCTTTCGCTCGCCAGGAAAAAAATCGACATCTGTCACAAAAGGTCTAAATATTGACACAAAAATGGGGCGAAAACTAATGAGCCGAACGTCATAAAATTTGAAAACTAATGGGGCTAAAACTGCGGGAGAAGGGGGTTCAGAAGAAAGTACCTACCCACCCACCCACCCACCCACCCACAAACAAAAGGTCTCTGAATAAACTCTCATTGTGGCATTTTAGGCTTCTCGTTTCGTATTCTGTTGTTGCTTCACTTTCACTTGGGAGGCTTTTAAGGTCGTTGAACTTTTATCAGTTCAAGGGGAATCGAACCATTTGACCAGTTGCGAGTTTTGGTCTATAAGGAAGTTGGAGCCGTGGCCATCCATATTTAGCAATATTATCAGCTAAAGCACGGTCAAAATACATTTATATTATCAGCTAAAGCACGGTCAAAATACATTTATATTATCAGCTAAAGCACGGTCAAAATACATTTATATTATCAGCTAAAGCACGGTCAAAATACATTTATATTATCAGCTAAAGCACGGTCAAAATACATTTATATTATCAGCTAAAGCACGGTCAAAATACATTTATATTATCAGCTAAAGCACGGTCAAAATACATTTATATTATCAGCTAAAGCACGGTCAAAATACATTTATATTATCAGCTAAAGCACGGTCAAAATACATTTATATTATCAGCTAAAGCACGGTCAAAATACATTTATATTATCAGCTAAAGCACGGTCAAAATACATTTATATTATCAGCTAAAGCACGGTCAAAATACATTTATAAATACATAAAAACAAAATTTATCATTCTTTTTATCCATCAGAAACCCACATTATTATTGTATTTCTGTTTAATATTCGATGTTCTCGGCTCCAACTTCCTTATAGCCTGAAACTCGCAAGTGGTCAAATGAAGAATACCTGTTTTAGGCCTATATATACTGCGATGAGAGAGAGAGAGAGAGAGAGAGAGAGAGAGAGAGTATAAAGGAATTCAAGCAACAACAGGTCTAGTGACCCTTCTAGGCTGCTTGTCCTCCAAAACACTGAGGATCAAGTGTCCAAACAGTGGTTTAGAGTGGGTAAGGGAACATTGGAAAGGGAACTACTGCCCTGGAACTAATGTCCGTGGCAGGATTAGGAAGTTAGTAGGGGACAGATGGGTTAGTAACTGAGAGAGAGAATGAGAGAGAGCGAATAAGAGAGAGAGAATGAGAGAATGAGAGAGAGAGAGAGAGAGAGTACAAAGGAGTACAAAGGAAATCAAGCAACAACAGTTCTAGTGACCCTTCTAGGCTGCTTGTCCTCCAAAACACTGAGGATCAAGTGTCCAAACAGTGGTTTAGAGTGGGTAAGGGAACATTGGAAAGGGAACTACTGCCCTGGAACTAATGTCCGTGGCAGGATTAGGAAGTTAGTAGGATACAGATGGGTTAGTAACTGAGAGAGAGAGAGAGAGAGAGAGAGAGAGAGAGAGAGAGACACTTATCTGATATACCGTGGTAGTGATTACACCTATACTGACTCAGGGGTCCAAATGTCATTCCTACTCCAGCCAAGATGGGTGTGATGTGGCGTGTGTAATGTGTGTGATGTGGCGTGTGTAATGTGTGTGATGTGGCGTGTGTAATGTGTGTGGTGTGGCGTGTGTAATGTGTGTGATGTGGCGTGTGTAATGTGTGTGATGTGGCGTGTGTAATGTGTGTGGTGTGGTGTGATGTGATGTGTGAGTGTGTGGTGTGTGTGATGTAATGTGTGTGTGTGTGTGTGTGTGTGTGTGTGTGTGTGTGTGTGTGTGTGTGTGTGTGTGTTACTCAGTTACTTGTTCGTCAAGGGGAATCCACGCAATGCGAGCTAAGCTCATTATTATCGCGCCTCCTTAACTGGGAATGTCTTGCGTGAAATGCATGTTAAGTGTTTTATGTACTGTTGGAATGGCTGTGGATGTGTGTGTAGTCTGTATTTTAGCCAATTGGCGACATCGGAAACGAAGCCTTAGGGTGGATCTGTATGGTACCATTCTCACTATAGACGGTACCGTCTCGCCCGAAGGCTTAGGTAGCCATCAGCTTAGGTGAACCATATGATACCCATCTCGCCTTGTACCATTTTTGCCAACCCCAGATGGGACGTCACAACGTCGTCCACTTATTCCAGGTACCTATTTACAGCTAGGTGAACTGAGGCTAACACATGAAATGTGTGTGTGTGTGTGTGTGTGTGTGTGTGTGTGTGTGTGATGTGGTGTGATGTGATGTGTGTGTGTGTGATGGATGTATAAATTGAGCGTATATTGATGTTGATCTTAATATTCACTGCATGGAACTGATAAAGCCCTCTTACTTTGATATGTGTATATAGTCTTTTGGTGGACATAACTTGTATTGTACTCGCATTATGTAACTCATATATTACAATGTATTGTAATTTGTAGATTGTCAATTAACTAACTACAGTATGTACAGTATATACACAGGCACGTATCCCATAGCTGGGGGTAGGCCGACTCGAGACAGAGCCCGAACAAGGACAACACAGCACAACACAAAAATAAACCAAAAATATCTCGCACAAATCTAGGTCACCCAAGAGAAGACCCAGAGACCCAAGCCCATTAGGGGTCTCCAGTAAAAGATCTGGGTCGGGTTAGGATGGAATGGGTTGAGTTGGGGTGAGGTGGGGTGGGGTTGAGTTAGGGTGGGGTTGGGGATGGGGTGGGGGTGGGGGTTTGGATTTGGGTGGGGGTGGAGGTGGGGGTGGGGGTGGGGGTTGGGGTGGAGGTGTTGTGGTAGGATGAAAAACAGAAAAATCCACTGTCATTCTCACCTTCGGGTCCCTTAAGCATCTCCAACTCGACGGTGTAGTCCCAATACTCGAGGGAATTCTGTCCCGAGTCGGTCATGCTGGCGGCTTTACTGGCACTGCGGTGGTGGTGGTGGTTAGTGCCGGTTGGTTGTTCTTGCCACCACCGACCGGAACCCAAAGCCGACAGTCGGTACTCCATCGGGGGGCGCTCGGGTTATCGGGAACTGGTTTAGAGTGTGTTCGATAAGGGACGGGCGTGATTTAAGATTGTTCGATGGGAGGCAGTGCTGATTTAATGCATTTGATGGGGGACGACACACTGATCTTGGACGTTCAGAGGGGTGGGATGCCGATTTTCGACGTTCGATAAGCGACGGTGCTGATCCAAGGCATTCGATAGGTGACGGACGTGATCTAAGGCGTTCGTTAGGGGAGACGACGCTGATCTCCAACGTTAAATAGGTGACAGGCGTGATCGAAGGCGTTCGTTGGGTACCCGACGTTGATCTTGGACGCTCAATGGGTGGCGTGCGTGATCTAAGGCGTTCTATGGGGAACGACACTGATTTCGGGCGTTCGATAAGCAACGACGCTGATTTGGGACATTCTACAGTTGATGTGGTTTTTCCAGTTGATCTAGACCTTTCAATTGTCTTTAACCAAGCACTGATTAAGGGAATTAAAGGCGTTCAATGGTTGATGAAGCTGATTATTGACTTTTTAAAAGCTGATCCAATGTTTTCAATAGTCTTCTTCACCGCGTTCATCTAAAACGTTCGCTAGATGACGTAGGTGATTTAGGGTCTATGATATTTGATGCTGTAATGGGGAATGTAATTGTTATATATATATATATATATATATATATATTTTTTTTTTTTTTTTTTTTTTTTTTCTCCCAACCTTACGATTTTCTTTTTTGGGGGCTACTGCCAGAAGGTATTTCTCAAGTTAATAATGCACACATCAAAGTCAATGGCACACACCGGCAATAATTTACGTTCAATTGATGCAATCTTGTGCGTCTTATTGGTCAGTGTAGGCGATCACATAATTTATGATCGGTCTTTTGTGATCTGAGCGTTCGTTGGCGTTTAGTTGGGGAGTGTTTTGGCGTTCGTTGGCGTTTAGTTGGAAATTGTTTTGGCGTTCGTTGGCGTTTAGTTGGGAATTGTTTTATTGTTATTAGGTTCTTCAATGCTATGCAATGACCGAGATGTAGTTAAAATCACTCGCTCGCTCGCTCACACTCTCTCGCTCTCTCTCTCTCTCTAATGTAACTTGAAGACATCTTACTCGCTTAATAGTATTGCCTTTAACTTTCAACGCTCTCTCTCTCTCTAATGTAACTTGAAGACATCTTACTCGCTTAATAGTATTGCCTTTAACTTTCAACGCTCTCTCTCTCTCTCTCAACTTTGTAACATTTCCTTTCCCACGTACCGGTACTCAAAACAGTATCTCTCTAATCTAAAGTGAAGTAATTATTTGAAACTATTTATGTAGCCCAGCTCTCAATCCAGTTAGTGCTGGGTCTTTCACTTTCACACACACACACACACACACACACAGGTATACAAGACAATACACACACACACACACACACAGGTATACAAGACAATACACACACACACACAGGTATACACAGACGTAATACACACACATATAGGTATACACAGACGTAATACACACACATATAGGTATACACAGACGTAATACACACACACACACAGGTATAAAAGACAATACACACACACACACACACAGGTATACAAGACAATACACACAAACACACACAGGTATACAAGACAATACACACACACACACACACACACAGGTATACAAGACAACACATACACACAACCAACTCACACACACACACACACACACTATAGCCCATCAATTATTACGAACAATGGGTGTCTGACAGCTTAAAAATATAATTCCACACTGTAGGCAGCGCCAACCAACTTGACAGTAATCTTGACCCCTGACCTCTCTGTAACTCAAAAGGGCCTAGAGCAAACTGGCTGTAAATATCCGCACCTATTTCCTGGTGGACTCTTCCCAAATGATAGAAATGTCCGCCCGATTGTTTTCATTAATTTCGAGTTATAAGAAGTTAAGGGGAGATCTCCACTTGAGGGATTTTTTTCTTGACCCCTTTCTCCCTCATGTTTAGCCCCATTGCTTTTGATATTATAAAACGTTTGCCCCATTAGTTTAGCGATTTTAAGAACTTTCACCCCATATTAAGACCTTTCGTGCAATTCAGGTGTCGATTTTATCCTGGCGAGCGATAGCGAGCCTGTAATTTAAGAGGAACCGGCCTTCGGCCGGGACATTTTTCTACCGAAAAATGTACAAACTTATCTTGAAAGGGACTCAAGGGGGTGTAATTTTAAGCTTGATGGAGGTCTAGGGAACAAACTAAATACCTCCCCTTAAGTTACAGAGAGGTCATTGTCAAGTTGGTTGGCGCCACCTATAGTGTGATCATTGTATTACGGTATAGTTAAATATATCGCTAGGTCAAGTTCCCCGGGCTTGACATCTACCAATAACATTTTGACAGTGCGGGCTCGATCCGCCGACCCCCCCTTTTGATCACCAGCCGACGCTCTACTGACTATGCGGGAAAACAGGCTAGTGTGTCACCATCTTTAGATAACCGATAACAGTATCTATATGTGGTTAAGGGGAGGTATTTAGTTTGTTCCCTAGACCTTCATCAACCTTAAAATTACACCCCCTTGAGTCCCTTTCAAGATAAATTTGTACATTTTTCGGTAGAAACATTTCCCGGCCGAAGGCCGGTTCCTCTTAAATTACAGGCTCGCTATCGCTCGCCAGGATAAAATTGACACCTAAATGGCACAAAAGGTCTTAAAATTGACAGAATGGGGCGGAAATTCTTAAAAATTACCAAACTAATGGGGCAAACGTCTTACAACAACAATTTCAGAAGCAATGGGGCTAAAAATGAGGGAGAAAGGGGGGGGGGGGGGGGTCCAGAAAAAAGTCCCTCAAGTGGAAATCTCCCTTTAAGTCACCTTGAAGTACTTATCAGTCATCTCACAGCGATTAACTTTATCTTGGAGGTTTAATTTAAGGGAGGTCACCGGCTTTGTTTTTTTTATCTTTCTCTCCTTTTCTCTCTTTCCCTGGCTTGTATCCATTCGGCCCCATTCAGCCTACTGTTTTAAGACGTTTATCCCCATCCAGATGTCGATTTCTTCCTAGCGAGCGATAGCGAGCCAGCATTGTATGGAGAAATCCGGCTTCGCCGGAGACATTTTTCTATCGAAAAATGTACAAATTTAGCTTGCTGTCAAAACAAAAATATGTATATGCTGGCTCGCTATCGCTCGCCGGGTAAATATTGACACCTGGGTGGGGGTAAACGTCTTAAAACAGTAGGCTGAATGGGGCCGAATGGATACAAGCCAAAGAGAGAGAGGGAGAGAAAGAGAGAACAAGCGAGGTGGGCTCCCTTAAGGGGAGATCTCCACTTGAGGGATTGTTTTCTTGACCCCTTTCTCCCTCATGTTTAGCCCCATTGCTTTTGATATTATAGAACGTTTGCCCCATTAGTTTAGCGATTTTAAGAACTTTCACCCCATATTAAGACCTTTCGTGCAATTCAGGTGTCGATTTTATCCTGGCGAGCAATAGCGAGCCTGTAATTTAAGAGGAACCGGCCTTCGGCCGGGACGTTTTTCTACCGAAAAATGTAAAAATGTATCTTGAAAGGGACTCAAGGGGGTGTAATTTTAAGCTTGATGGAGGTATAGGGAACAAACTAAATACCTTCCCTTAAGTGAAGATCTCCCCTTAATGCAAGTACAAAGATTAAGTTAATTGCTGAGGCTAAGGTGAGACAGCTGTAAGGAAGTTGGAGCCGTGAACATCGATATTAAACAGAAATGCAATAATAATGTGGGTTTGTGATGGATAAATGGTATGTTGAATTGGGTTTTATAAGGAAGTTGGAGCCGTGAACATCGATATTAAACAGAAATGCAATAATAATGTGGGTTTGTGATGGATAAATGGTATGCTGAATTGGATTTTATAAGGAAGTTGGAGCCGTGAACATCGATATTAAACAGAAATGCAATAATAATGTGGGTTTGTGATGGATAAATGGTATGTTGAATTGGGTTTTATAAGGAAGTTGGAGCCGTGAACATCGATATTAAACAGAAATGCAATAATAATGTGGGTTTGTGATGGATAAATGGTATGTTGAATTGGGTTTTATAAGGAAGTTGGAGCCG
>CM064501.1:46305488-46312988 GCA_032716605.1 Paralithodes platypus
ACACACACACACACACACACACAAAAAACCCCACATCAAAATACCCCTACCTACTGTACACCTAGTCAATCTTCAGCGTGTGTGTGTGTGTGTGTGTGTGTGTTAACCCTTACACTGAGTCATCAAGGCAAACCGGTACAATGAAACGTGACTCTCCATACTATTTCTTACCATAGTCTCTCTCTCTCTCTCTCTCTCTCTCACAAACCCAATACATTTTTTTTTTTTTTTTTTTTTTTTTTTTTAAAGGGAGGTAGTTGCTTTTTCCGGACACCCATCTCCCTCGTGCTTAGCCCCATTAGTTTTCAGATTGTTAAGACGTTCGCCCCATTAGTTTGTCGATTATAGGCTACACCCATTAAGATCCGTGTCGTGCCATTTAGGAGTCTACTTTTTTCCTAGCGAGCGATAGCGAGCCTAAAATTTTCGGAGGAACCGGATATTTACCCACCGAAAAATGTACAAATTTAACTTGAAAGGGGGTCTAGGGGGTGATTCTTTAAGGGGAGGTTTTTAGTTGATTCCCTAGACCTCCATCAAGCTTAAAATTACTCCCCCTAAACCCCCATTCAAGATAAATTTGTACATTTTTCGGTAGAAAAATGTGCCGGCCGTAGGCCAGTTCCCCTTAAATTACAGTCTCGCTATCACTCGCCAGGAAAAAATCGACACCTAAATGGCACGAATGGTCTTAAAATTGACTTAAATGGGGCGAGGGTTCTTAAAATCGTCAAACTAATGGGGCAAACGTCTGAAAATCTCAAAAGCAATGGGGCCAAACATGAGGGAGAAAGGGATCAAGAAAAAACACCCTCAAGTGGAAATCTTCCCTTAACCCTTTCTACCTACCACAGATCCTTCTTAAGCTGCTAAATATTGATAGCATATAATGGAAAATACGTCGCCAGTACTGAAGGGGTTAAGTAAGTCATGTCCCAGCTCTCATTACGTTTGTCTTGCTCTGTGCTGTATTAATGTCTGTCAGATGTTGAATAGGGTGGGTACGGTGGCGCTAATAAGTCATGTCTCAGCTGTCATTACGTTTGGCTCGCTCTGTGCTGTATTAATGTCTGTCAGATGTTGAATAGGGTGGGTACGGTGGCGCTAATAAGTCATGGCCCAGCTGTCATTACGTTTGGCTCGCTCTGTGCTGTATTAATGTCTGTCAGATGTTGAATAGGGTGGGTACGATGGCGCTAATAAGTCATGTCCCAGCTGTCATTACGTTTGGCTCGCTCTGTGCTGTATTAATGTCTGTCAGATGTTGAATAGGGTGGGTACGGTGGCGCTAATAAGTCATGTCTCAGCTGTCATTACGTTTGGCTCGCTCTGTGCTGTATTAATGTATGTCAGATGTTGAATAGGGTGGGTACGGTGGCGCTAATAAGTCATGTCCCAGCTGTCATTACGTTTGGCTTGCTCTGTGCTGTATTAATGTCTGTCAGATGTTGAATAGGGTGGGTACGGTGGCGCTAATAAGTCATGTCCCAGCTGTCATTACGTTTGGCTTGCTCTGTGCTGTATTAATGTCTGTCAGATGTTGAATAGGGTGGGTACGGTGGCGCTAATAAGTCATGTCCCAGCTGTCATTACGTTTGTCTCGCTCTGTGCTGTATTAATGTCTGTCAGATGTTGAATAGGGTGGGTACGGTGGCGCTAATAAGTCATGTCCCAGCTGTCATTACGTTTGGCTTGCTCTGTGGTGTATTAATATCTGTCAGATGTTGAATAGGGTGGGTACAGTCGTGCTAATAAGTCATGTCCCAGCTGTCATTACGTTTGGCTTGCTCTGTGCTGTATTAATGTCTGTCAGATGTTGATATAGGGTGGGTACGGTCGCGCTAATAAGTCATGTCCCAGCTGTCATTACGTTTGTCTTGCTCTATGCTGTATTAATGTCTGTCAGATGTTGAATAGGGGTAGGTAGGTGTAGGAACATGTTGGTATATTTCACTCCATATGAAGAAATGAAGTTTAGATATTGCTGATACCAATTATTGATCAAAACATAATTGGTGCCGAGACATCACTTATTAGCGCGACTGTACATATGTGAATGGAAAGAGTATTTTTTTTTTTAAGTGAAACACAAAAAACAGCTTTGCATCACACACAATATCCAATTTGTTTTTATATCCACGTTCTACATTTTCACGATTTCACATTTTGTTTTCTAAATTCACAAAAGTTGGGATTGGAATTGAAACACTGGACGCACGTAATGTACAGTCGCGCTAATAAGTCATGTCCCAGCTGGTCGTCATTACGTTTGGCTTGTTCTGTGCTGTATTAATGTCCGTCAGATGTTGAATAGGGTGGGTAGCCTAAGTGTAGGAAGATGTTTGTATAATATTTCACTCGATATGAAGAAATGAAGCTTTTGCTGCTGATACCAATTATGGATCAAAACATACTTGGTGCCGAGACATGACTTATTAGCGCGACTGTATGTATCAATTGAAGAAAACAAAAAACGGGGTGGGGGGGGATTGTAACGAGTGAGAATTACAAGAGGCAGAGCACGAGCGACCACCACCTCCGACGTCTGGTGGGTAACTGAGGGGGCGCTACTTGAGGAAATTGTAAACACTGGTACTGCGTAGAAATTGGAATGAAAGAGGAGGAGGTGGTGGGTGGTGGAGGAGTTGGTGGGTGGGGGAAGGTGGAGAAGGGGTTGGAGACATAGGGGGTGGAGGGGTTGAAGAGAGAGGGGGAAGAGGAGGGGTTGGAGAGGGTGGGTGGGTGGTGGGTGGTGGAGGTGGCGGGGGGAGGAAGTATGTTGTGGAGGGAGAGGGGTGGAGAGTGGAAGAGATGGTAGTGTGGAGAGTTTAGAGAGAGAGAGAGAGGGTAGTGGTGGTGATGGAGTGGTGGTGATGGTGGTACTGATAATAAGCCTAGGGGTGAGTGGTGGTGGTGGTGGTGGTGGTGGTTGTGGTTGTGGTATTGGTTGAAGTTGGTGATTGTGGTGGTACTGTAATAGGGGTGAATATTGTGGGTGGTGGTGGTAGTAGTGGTAGTACACAGGAAATCAAGCAACAACAGGTCCAGTGACCCTTCTAGGCTGCTCGTCCTCCAAAACACTGAGGATCAAGTGTCCAAATAGGGGTTTAGAGTGGGTAAGAGAACATTGGAAAGGGAACTACTGCCCTGGAACTAATGTCCATGGCATGATTAGGAAGTTAGTAGGGGACAGAGTGGCTACAGTAGCAGTGGTGTTGATGGTGTTGGTACTACTGATAGTTGGTGATTGTGTTGGTAGTGATAGTTGTTTTGATAAGTTAGGTAAAGGTAGAGAAGGCAGAAGTAAGTAGTGTGGTAAGTAGGATGTGGTTGGTTAGGTAGGGAGGTATATAGTGTAGTCCGTAGATGGTAGGTAAGTAGATTAATAGTGTTGTAAGTAGGTAAGGGTACAGAAGGCAATAGGGTAAGTAGTGTGGTAAGTAGGACGTGGTTAGGTAGGTAGCTAGGCCGGAAGTAAGGCAGGTAGGTAGGTAGGTAGGTAAGTGGGTGTGTAGGTAGGTGGGTGTGTAGGTAGGTAGGTAGTAAGGAAGGTAGGTAGTTAGGTAAGGGTACAGAAGGCATTGCAGTAAGTAGGGTAAGTAGATGTGGTTAGGTAGGTAGGCCGGAAGTAAGGCAGGTAGGTAGGTTGGTTAGGTAGGTAGGCCGGAAGTAAGGCAGGTAGGTAGGTTGGTTAGGTAGGTAGGCCGGAAGTAAGGTAGGTTGGTTAGGTAGGTAGGCCGGAAGTAAGGCAGGTAGGTAGGTGGGTGTGTAGGTAGGTAGGTGGGTAGGCCGGAATTAAGGCAGGTAGGTAGGTAGGCCGGAAGTAAGGCAGGTAGGTAAGTAGGTAGGTAGGTAGGCCAGAAGTAAGGCAGGTAGGTAGGTGGGTGTGTAGGTAGGTAGGCCGGAAGTAAGGTAGGTGGGTGTGTAGGTAGGTAAGTAGGTAGGTAGGCCGGAAGTAGAAGGCAGGTAGGTAGGTGGGTGTGTAGGTAGGTAGGTAGGCCGGAAGTAGAAGGCAGGCAGGTAGGTAGGTAGGCCGGAAGTAAGGCAGGTAGGTAGGTGGGTGTGTAGGTAGGTAGGTAGGTCGGAAGTAGTAGGTAGGTGGGTGTGTAGGTAGGTAGGCCGGAAGTAGAAGGCAGGTAGTAGGGTGGGAGGGTGTGTAGGTAGGTAGGTAGGTAGGCCGGAAGTAGAAGGCATGTAGGTAGGTGGGTGTGTAGGTAGGTAGGTAGGCCGGAAGTAGAAGGCAGGTAGGTAGGTAGGTAGGCCGGAAGTAGAAGGCAGGTGGGTGTGTAGGTAGGTAGGCCGGAAGTAGAAGGCAGGTGGGTGTGTATGTAGGTAGGTAGGTAGGCCGGAAGTAGAAGGCAGGTAGGTAGGTGGGTGTGTAGGTAGGTAGGTAGGCCGGAAGTAAGGCAGGTAGGTAGGTGGGTGTGTAGGTAGGTGTGTAGGTAGGTAGGTAGGTAGGCCGGAAGTAGAAGGCAGGTAGGTAGGTAGGTAGGTAGGTAGGCCGGAAGTAGAAGGCAGGTAGGTGGATGGGTGTGTAGGTAGGTAGGTAGGTAGGTAGGTAGGCCGGAAGTAGAAGGCAGGTAGGTAGGTGGGTGTGTAGGTAGGTAGGTAGGTAGGCCGGAAGTAGAAGGCAGGTAGGTGGGTGGGTGTGTAGGTAGGTAGGTAGGTAGGCCGGAAGTAGAAGGCAGGTAGGTAGGTGGGTGTGTAGGTAGGTAGGCCGGAAGTAGAAGGCAGGTAGGTAGGTGGGTGTGTAGGTAGGTAGGTAGGTAGGCCGGAAGTAGAAGGCAGGTAGGTAGGTGGGTGTGTAGGTAGGTAAGTAGGTAGGCCGGAAGTAAGGCAGGTAGGTAGGTAGGTTGGGTAGGTAGGCAGGCCGGAAGTAGAAGGCAGGTAGGTAGGTGGGTGTGTAGGTAGGCAGCCCGGAAGTAGAAGGCAGGTAGGTAGGTGGGTGTGTAGGTAGGTTGGGTAGGTAGGCAGGCCGGAAGTAGAAGGCAGGTAGGTAGGTGGGTGTGTAGGTAGGTAGGGTAGGTAGGCCGGAAGTAGAAGGCAGGTAGGTAGGTGGGTGTGTAGGTAGGTAAGTAGGTTGGTTAGGTAGGTAGGTAGGCCGGAAGTAAGGCAGGTAGGTAGGTGGGTGTGTAGGTAGGTAGGCCGGAAGTAGAAGGCAGGTAGGTAGGTGGGTGTGTAGGTAGGTAGGGTAGGTAGGCCGGAAGTAGAAGGCAGGTAGGTAGGTGGGTGTGTAGGTAGGTAGGCCGGAAGTAAGGCAGGTAGGTAGGTGGGTGTGTAGGTAGGTAGGCCGGAAGTAGAAGGCAGGTAGGTAGGTGGGTGTGTAGGTAGGTAGGGTAGGTAGGCCGGAATTAGAAGGTAGGTGGGTGTGTAGGTAGGTAAGTAGGATGGTTAGGTAGGTAGGTAGGTAGGTAGGTAGGCCGGAAGTAAGGCAGGTAGGTAGGTGGGTGTGTAGGTAGGTAAGTAGGTTGGTTAGGTAGGTAGGTAGGTAGGCCGGAAGTAAGGCAGGTAGGTAGGTGGGTGTGTAGGTAGTCTGGTAAGTAGGTAGGTAGGCAGGCCGGAAGTAAGGCAGGTAGGTAGGTGGGGGTGTAGGTAGTGTGGTAAGTAGGTAGGTAGGTAGGTAGGCCGGAAGTAAGGCAGGTAGGTAGGTGGGTGTGTAGGTAGTGTGGTAAGTAGGTAGGTAGGTAGGCCGGAAGTAGAAGGCAGGTAGGTAGGTGGGTGTGTAGGTAGTGTGGTAAGTAGGTAGGTAGGTAGGCAGGCCGGAAGTAGAAGGCAGGTCAGTGGAGCCTCGAACGTGTTATAGGTTGCTCCTGGTAAACGCAATTCCTTGGTAACTGGTTATATGAAGAAATCCGGCTTCGCCGGAGAAATTTTTCTATCGAAAAATGTAAAAATTTAGCCTGCTGTCAAACAAAAATAAAAAAATATGCTGGCTCGCTACCGCTCACCAGTAAAAAATTGACACCTGGATGGGGATAAACGTCTTAAAACAGTAGGCTGAATGGGGCCAAATGGATACAAGCCAGAGAAAAATAAAAAAGGACCGAAATAACAAAAACCCAGGTCATCCCCCTTAAGAAGTACCGGTATCACGGTTCAGTAATCAGCGTTTCTAGTCCGGGGGGTACCTACCTGGTTTGTGAAGATGTGTTCAGTATATTATGTATGCATGGAGGGAGGGAGGGAGGGAGGTATACACACACACACACACACACGTCCATGTCCAGCCGTACTTTCTAATAGGGTGGCCATGATTGTACAAAATTGTACTTCCTGAACTGTGGTAACTAAAGAAAGAGAGAGAGAGAGAGAGAGAGAGAGAGAGAGAGACTGGTTAGTTTGACACAGTCAAGTTCTTCATACCAGTACACAGGTATTTGTTCAACTACTTTGCTTTCACCCATGTTTAGCCATGTGGTACTGGAGAGAGAGAGGAAGGAAGGAAGGAAGGAAGGAAGGAAGGAAGGGAAGGGAAGGGAAGGGAAGGGAAGGGAAGGGAAGGGAAGGGAAGGGAAGGGAAGGGAGGAAGGAAGGGAGGAAGGAAGGAAGGAAGGAAGGGATGGGATGGTTTTTTGGTCTCTTTATTTCATTTATTCCTCCCTAGACCTCCATCAAGCTTAAAAAAACACCCCCTAGACCCCCTTTCAAGATAAACATGTACATTTTTCGGTAGAAAAATGTCCAGGCCGAAGGCCGATTCCTCTTCATACACAGGCTCGCTATCGCTCGCCAGGAAAAAAATGGCACGAAAGGTCTTAATATTGGCAAATAAATGGGGCAAAAGTTCTGTAAATCGCTAAACTAATGGGGCAAACATCCTAGAATCTCAAAACTAATGGGGCTAAACATGAGGGAGGAGGAGGTCTAGAAAAACGACCCATCTCCCTTATAATTACACCGGTACTTGTTACACTACTTTTTGTTTTTTGTCTTTTTTTTTTTAACTAGCTTTCACCCATGTCTAGCCATGTGGTAAATTGCCATGTGTCTAGATTTGCAAACTACACAATTATACACACACACACACACACACACACACACACACACACACACACACAGTATCTTATATGCACATTATAATATACACACACACACACACACAGTATCTTATATGCACATTATAATACACACACACACACACACACACAGTATCTTATATGCACATTATAATACACACACACACACACACACACACACAGTATCTTATATGCACATTATAATACACACACACACACACACACACACACACACAGTATCTTATATGCACATTATAATACACACACACACACACACACACAGTATCTTATATGCACATTATAATATACACACACACACACACACACAGTATCTTATATGCACATTATAATACACACACACACACACACACACACACACACACACACACACACACAGTATCTTATATGCACATTATAATACACACACACACACACACACACACACACACACACACACACAGTATCTTATATGCACATTATAATA
>CM064501.1:46315488-46333609 GCA_032716605.1 Paralithodes platypus
ATTGTACTTGCAACAAAAGAAGAATTGATAGAGAATTTGAATGTTGGTGATGAATTCAGTAACAGCGACCATCGTACGATAACTTTCACTTTAAACTTTACTAGTAACGAACCAAATAGTAGCATCGAAAAAGTCCCTAATTTCAAGAAAGCAAACTTCCATAAACTTAGAGCTTATGTTTAAAGAAACTGACTGGAGCTTTTTAATTCACAATAACGACATAAATACATCTTGGAAGTTATTCGAAACCACTTACCTAAAAGCAGTGCAAGACTGCATACCATCGAAAATACGGCGTCCAGGCCATAATAATAAGCCCAAATGGTGGAATAAAGATATTTCAAACTGCCTGCTTGCTAAAAAATTTGCTAATGATAGATTAAAATCCTCACAAAATGACGAAGAACGGGTGAAATTTGTAGAGCTACGACGCAAAGCCAAAAAGTTAATTAAGCAAAGTAAAAAGACCTTAGAGTTACATATTGCGAATCAAAGTAAAACAAACCCGAAAGAATTCTATAGTTATATCAGAAAGAAAAAAGTAGTTACTTCAACTGTTGGACCGTTAGTCGATGAAAATGGAGAATACACCAAAGACGAAGTACAAATGAGTAATGCCCTCAATACCTTCTTTGCATCAGTTTTTACAACAGAAGACCTCAGTGAATCCCTACACCATCGCCGATTCAGATTGATAATTCAGATGTTCTAAGCAATATCACCGTTACAGAGAGAGAAGTATTGAATTGTTTAGATAAACTCAAGGTAAATAAAATGCCTGGGCCTGATACAATCTCGCCTAGAGTTCTAAAGGAAGCTAAGGATGAGCTCTCCAAACCACTGACATTACTATTCAATAAATCCTTGCAGTCTGGAACTATGCCCGATCAGTGGAAGCTAGCCAACGTAACACCGATATTAAAAAAAGGCAGCAAATCCCTACCCAGTAACTATCGTCCAATTAGCTTAACCTTAGTTGTATGTAAAATGCTAGAAACGTCATACGAGACAGACTCGTAAATCACTTAGAGGAAAATAACATACTTAAAGATACTCAACACGGCTTTCGTAAAAAAACGTTCCTGTTTAACAAACCTCTTAGGCTTCTTCCACGATATCCTCAACCTCTACGATGAGAGTAAAGCTGTAGATATTATATACCTTGATTTTCAAAAGGCCTTTGACAAAGTTCCCCACAAACGTTTACTGCTAAAACTAAAAGCGCATGGAATACAAGACGGTGTGTTGAAATGGATAGAAAATTGGCTCAGCGACAGAAAGCAAAGAGTAGTCATAAACGGTAAGGCATCTAAATGGACCAATGTAAGTAGCGGGGTACCCCAGGGATCGGTACTAGGACCAATTCTCTTTCTAATTTACATCAACGACATAGATGAGGGTCTCACCTGTACAATCTCAAAATTTGCTGACGATACAAAAATTGCAAATAGCGTACTCTCAAAAGAACAAGTTGACGATATGCAACACAATCTAGATAAATTGTCATGTTGGGCCCAAATTTGGCAAATGAGTTTCAATGCGGATAAATGTAAAGTACTACATATCGGATACCTAAATGAGAAAGCAAACTATTTGATGAATGGCACTCCGCTTAAGAATGTAAACAGAGAAACCGATCTGGGAGTAACAATATCGAGTAACCTAAAACCGAGTCAACAATGTTCAGAAGTTGTTAAGAAGGCAAACAACAGAATTGGATTTATAGGCAGGTCATTTGAGCATAAATCCAAAGAAGTTATCCTAACCCTTTACAATTCCTTAGTCCGCCCTCTTCTGGAATACTGCGTTCAATCCTGGTGCCCTTATTACCAAAAAGACATAAACAAGCTAGAACGAGTTCAACGTAGAGTTACCAAAATGATACCTAGCCTAAAGAACAAACCATACGAAGAGCGTCTTAGAGAATTAAATCTATTTCCTTTAACCCAGCGCAGATTAAGAGGGGACTTAATTCAAGTGTTCAAAATCATCAAAGGCATCGACAATATGAACTGTAGTAAGTACTTCACTATCGACCAATCTAATTACATGCGGGGAAACGGTTGCAAAATTATTGGTAAATCTTTTAACTCACACGAATCTAAGAATTTCTTCTTCAAATCGAGTTGTCAACTTGTGGAATGGGCTTCCCTGAGACGTTATAGACTGCAGCACCGTTGATTCATTTAAACTCCGCCTAGACAAATATCTCGCATCAAACCCGCGACTGACTGCGTTTGTAAATGAATAACTTTATTTTATCCCCCCCTCAGTTACTAACCCATCTGTCCCCTACTAACTTCCTAATCCTGCCACGGACATTAGTTCCAGGGCAGTAATTCCCTTTCCAATGTTCCCTTACCCACTCGAAACCACTGTTTGGACACTTGATCCTCAGTGTTTTGGAGGACAAGCAACCTAGAAGGGTCACTAGATCTGTTGTTGCTTGATTTCCTTTGTACTCCTTTGTGTACGTATAAAAACCTGCCTCCTTCGTAAGCCATGAACGGAAACCAACCGGTCCAATCACTTAATGAAGGGAGGGGGGGGGGGGGGGGGAGTGAACATGGACCGTTTATTGGTCTATTTAAAAAAGGGGGAGATTTCCACTTGAGGGATTGTTTTCTGGACCCCTTTCTCCCTCATGTTTAGCCCCATTGTTTTTTAAATGTTAAGACTTTCGCCCCATTAGTTTGGCGATCTTACGAACTTTCGCCCCATTTCTGTCAATGGTCAGACCTTTCGTGCCAATTAGGTGTCGATTTTTTCCTGGCGAGCGATAGCGAGCCTGTAATTTAAGAGGAACCGGCCTTCAGCCGAAATTTTTTCTACCGAAAAATGTACCACAGTATAATTATCAGATAAGACTCTCTCTCTCTACGGTAGGTCAAGGGAGGGAGGGAGGGAGGGCGGGAGGGAGGTAGGGTAGGTAAGTAGGTTGGTAGGAAACTAGGTAAATACTGGTGGATGAGACTCGGTCAGCCGTGGTCGGCAACCCATCTAGGGGAGCCAACCTTATAAAAAAAATCCGGGTACAGATACATGGGTAGGTAGGTAGGAAGGGATGAATGGAATGGAATCATGAAACGGGACTTACGTGTGTGTGTGTGTGGGGGGGGGGGGGGTGTTGAGGGGGGGGGAAGATGTGGAGGAATGCGATTGGGGTAGGAAATCAGGTCGAAAGGGAGAAAAAAAAAAAAAAAAAAAAAAAATATATATATATATATATATATATATATATATATATATATATATATATATATATATACTGTATATACAAACAATGCGAAATTGATCTATCTATCTATCTATCTATCTATCTCTATCTATCTATATCTATCTATCTATCTATCTTTCTGGCTCTATCTATCTATTTATCTATATCTATCTATCTTTATCTCTATATCTATCTATCTGTCTATACATACTGTATATATATATATATATATATATATCTATCTTTCTGGCTCTATCTATCTATCTATCTATCTATCTTATCTATCTATCTATCTATCTGTCTGTTTATATCTATCTATCTTTCTGGCTATATCTATCTATCTATCTATCTATCTACCTATCTATCTATCTTATCTATCTATCTATCTGTCTGTTTATATCTATCTATCTTTCTGGCTACATCTATCTATCTATCTATCTATCTATCTATCTATCTATCTATCTATCTATCTATCTATCTATCTGTCTGTTTATATCTATCTATCTTTCTGGCTATTTCTATCTATCTTTCTATCTATCTATCTATCTATCTATATATCTATCTATCAATCTTTCTATCTATCTATCTTTCTATCTATCTATCTATCTATCTATATCTATCTATCTGTCTATCTTTCTGGCTATATCTATATATCTATCTACCTATCTATCTATCTATCTACCTATCTATCTATATCTATCTATCTATCTATCTTTCTGGCTATATCTATCTATCTTTCTATCTATCTATCTACCTATCTATCTATATCTATCTATCTATCTATCTTTCTATCTATCTATCTACCTATCTATCTATATCTATCTATCTACCTATCTATCTATCTATATCTATCTATCTTTCTTTCTGGCTATATCTATCTATCTTTCTATCTATCTATCTATCTATCTATCTATCTATCTATCTATCTATATCTATCTGTCTATATATATATATATATATATATATATCTATCTATCTGTCTGAGTAACTACCATATTTTAGGGGGGATGATTCGTTTTAACCTCTTTAGTTTTTAGATTTTAAGACGTTCGCCCCCTTAGTTTGGCCTTTCGCCCTATCTCTTTGCCAATATTAGATGTCGAGATTTTCCTAGCGAGCGAAAGCGAGCCTGTAATTTAGGAGGAACAAGGCCGAGACCTTTTCCAACCGAAAAATGTACACATCTATCTAGGAGGGGGATCAACCATCTCCTTTTAACCCTTTCACGCTTTTATGACGCAGAGGTTGCCAGATTAGCAATAAGAAATAGAGTTCTCTCACTCTTATAATTACCTCTCCAAAATTAGTTTTCTGCCCACAGCTAACTCAAAGACAACTGCAGAGGTTGAAGTAACTAAACTAAAGGTTTATAAATACCCCTGATGGTAACAAAGGCTTTAAAGTATCCCCAATAGGCTCAACACAGCTAACTCAAACACAACTGCAGAGGTTGAAGTAACTAAACTAAAGGTTTATAAATACTACCCCTGATGGTAACAAAGGCTTTAAAGTATCCCCAATAGGCTCAACACAGCTAACTCAAAGACAACTGCAGAGGTTGAAGTAACTAAACTAAAGGTTTATAAATACTACCCCTGATGGTAACAAAGGCTTTAAAGTATCCCCAATAGGCTCAACACAGCTAACTCAAAGACAACTGCAGAGGTTGAAGTAACTAAACTAAAGGTTTATAAATACTACCCCTGATGGTAACAAAGGCTTTAAAGTATCCCCAATAGGCTCAAAATCGCGTCATATGTCGGAGAGGGTTAATAACCTAATAGATCTTAATATAATTTCCCCTTCCATGAACTAAGCCGCAGGGCAGCACTTCCTTCTCACATCTTTTCCACATTCTCTCCGAAATCCTGTTGCAACACTTGGAACAGCAGTGTTTTGGAGGGCAACTAACCTTGAGGGCTCGCATGACCTGTTGTTGCTTGTTTTCCTTTGTACTTCTTTGTACTCACTCTCTCTCTCTCTCATAAACATACGCATACACACACTCTCATATCTCTCTCTCTCTCTCTCTCATTCTCTCTCTGACTAATAGAGCGTGTCGTAGGGTAACTCCTGGGGATGGAGTCAGTAGGTCAATCGGATGGTAAGTAGCCAACCCAGGTACAATACCAATCACAGGCTTTCCCTATCCAGTCTACAAACGATTAAGGGGACCCATAAATCGCTCTCGCTCTCTCTCTCTTTTTCTTTCTTTCTTTCTTTCTTTCACTCTTTCAGTCTCTCTCTCTCTCTCTCTCTTTCTTTCTACCTTTCTCTCCCTCTGGCTTGTATCCATTCGGCCCCATTCAGCCTACTGTTTTAAGACGTTTATCCCCATCCAGGTGTCAATTAATTATTTTCCGCGCGCCAGCATATGTTAAAAGATTTTCGACAGCAGGCTAAATTTGTACATTATTCGATAGAAAAATGCCGGATTTCTCCATACAATGCTGGCTAGCGATAAAATAGACACCTAAATGACACAAGTCTTAAAATCGACAAAGAAATGGGGTGAAAGGTCTTAAAATTGACAAACTAATGACACAAAAAATCTTAAAATCGACAAAGAAATGGGGTGAAAGGTCTTAAAATCGACAAAGAAATGGGGTGAAAGGTCTTAAAATCGACAAAGAAATGGGGTATAAAGTCTTAAAATCGACAAAGAAATGGGGTATAAAGTCTTAAAATCGACAAAGAAATGGGGTAAAAGGTCTTAAAATCGACAAACTAATGGGGGCAAATGTCTTGAAAATGAAACTGTAATGATTGAATTACCGATTATTTAAGGGGAGATTTCCACTTGAGGGATTTTTTTCTTGACCCCTTTCTCCCTCATGGTTAGCCCCATTGCTTTTGAGATTTTAAGACGTTTGCCCCACTAGTTTGGCGATTTTAAGACGCTTCACCCCATTTCTTTGTCAATATTAGGACATTTCGTGCAAGCTAGGTGTCGATTTTTTCCTGACGAGCGATAGCGAGTCTGTAATTTAGGAGGAATCGGCCTTCGGCCAGTAAATTTTTCTACCGAAAAATGTACCAATTACTCTAGTAAGGGGATGTAATGGATGTTGTTTTAAGTATGCTGGAGGTCTTGGGAGGAAACTATAATGATATAGGTAAATAAATTATATATATATATATATATATATATATATATATATATATATATATATATATATATATATATATATATAACCAATCTCTCTTTTAAACACCTGTCTGACCCCCCCCCCCCCACCACCACCACTACTTCCGGTAATTATCATAATAATATTTCTATACCACCGGTAGTCCAATAATTACTACTACTATCACCATCATAACTACTATTACTACTACTACTATCATCACCACCATAATTCCTACTGTCTGTCTTCGTGGTACAATGCATAAGTGGGTTGATTTTCGGTGTGAGCGTCCTGGGTTCGAATCCCCGGACTGCCACATGTGTTTGTAAATTTCATTAATTAATCGAGTTTAGGAGTAAAGTTGGTTGGTGGAGAGAACATAATTATTACTACCATCATCACATGCATTACTACTACTACTACTACTACTACCACTACTACCACTACTACTATCACTACTACTACTACTACTACTATCACTACTACTACCACTACTACTACTACTACCACTACTACTATCACTACTACTACTACTACTACTACTACTTATATCACTACTACCACTACTACTACTACTACTACTACCACTACTACTACACTCACAAATAGACAGGGAAGGTGGGAACGTGGACACCTTAAACACCCATCTGTCCACCACCACCACCACCTCTTCCGGTAATTATCATAATACACATATTTCTATACTGGTAGTATAATTATCACTACCACTAGCAGGGGTACCCGGCGTTGCCCGGGTTTAAATTCTACCATTTATTTATGAACACATGAAACATCTATTTAACCTTAACACAAACACATAGAATTTAATAATACTGTACCACCATAATCACCATCACTACTACCACCACTACTACTACCATAATCACCATCACTACTACCACCACTACTACCACCATAATCACCATCACTACTACCACCACTACTACTACCATAATCACCATCACTACTACCACCATAATCACCATCACTACTACCACCACCACTACTACCACCATAATCACCATCACTACTACTACCATAATCACCATCATCAATCACTACTACCACAATCATCACAATACTACTACTACCATAATCACCATCACTACTACCACCACTACTACTACCATAATCACCATCATCAATCACTACTACCACAATCATCACAATACTACTACTACCATAATCACCATCACTACTACCATTACTACTACTACCATAATCACCATCATCAATCACTACTACCACAATCATCACAATACTACTACTACCATAATCACCATCACTACTACCACCACTACTACTACCATAATCACCGTCATCAATCACTACTACCACAATCATCACAATACTACTACTACCATAATCACCATCACTACTACCACCACTACTACTACCATAATCACCGTCACTACTACCACCACTACTACTACCATAATCACCATCACTACTACCACCACTACTACTACCATAATCACCATCACTACTACTACTACCATAATCACCATCACTACTACCACCACTACTACTACCATAATCACCATCATCAATCACTACTACCACAATCATCACAATACTACTACTACCATAATCACCATCACTACTACCACCACTACTACTACCATAATCACCATCATCAATCACTACTACCACAATCATCACAATACTACTACTACCATAATCACCATCACTACTACTACCATAATCACCATCATCAATCACTACTACCACAATCATCACAATACTACTACTACCATAATCACCGGCCTCGACCTCCCTGTGCCTCATTAAACGGCGACCTCGATTTCGGCCGCTAAATGACCTCCGATTTTGGATCTGACCTCATTCGTACCCCCATTTTGGGGGGCTGCGAACAACTTTCGTTCCATACACCTTTTCGATCGGAGGCCTCCTTCTGCCCCAAACGGCCATTTTTTTAAATTTGTTTTCAATTTCGGCCTCGAAACGACCTCCGATCGTGGCCTCGCCCCCTGTATGACCTGACCCAGGTCAATTGACACCCACATGCTAAGTTTCAGCTCCCCAGGTCCAAAACTGCGGCCGCCTCTTAACCCTCTCACGTTCTTGACGCAATTTTGAGCCTATTAGGGATACTTTAAATCCTTTGTTACCATCAGGGGTATTTATAAACCTTTAGTTTAGTTACTTTAACCTCTGCAGTTGTCTTTGAGTTAGCTGTGTTGAGCCTATTGGGGATACTTTAAAGCCTTTGGTACCATCAGGGGTATTTATAAACCTTTAGTTTAGTTACTCAACCTCTGCAGTTGTCTTTGAGTTAGCTGTGTTGAGCCTATTGGGGATACTTTAAAGCCTTTGTTACCATCAGGGGTATTTATAACCTTTAGTTTAGTTACTTCAACCTCTGCAGTTGTCTTTGAGTTAGCTGTGTTGAGCCTATTGGGGATACTTTAAAGCCTTTGTTACCATCAGGGGTATTTATAAACCTTTAGTTTAGTTACTTCAACCTCTGCAGTTGTCTTTGAGTTAGCTGTGTTGAGCCTATTGGGGATACTTTAAAGCCTTTGTTACCATCAGGGGTATTTATAAACCTTTAGTTTAGTTACTTCAACCTCTGCAGTTGTCTTTGAGTTAGCTGTGGGCAGAAAACTAATTTTGGAGAGGTAATTATAAGTGAGAGAACTCCATTTCTTATTGCTAATCTGGCAACCTCTGCGTCATATGAGTCTGAAAGGGGTTAAGAACACACAGACAGACACACGAACTGATTTAATAATATAGATTACTACTACTACCATCATCATCATAAATCACAACTATAACTACTACTACTACTACTACTACAATCATCACCATCACCATTACATCAGTATCACATCACTACAACCAAAACATAAGGTCAATAACAATATGCCTTAGCCCCCCCCCCCCACACCAACTATATATATAGGCCTACATACCACATAATTATACAGTATATATATATATATATATATATAAAATAAATATGAAAATATTAAAACAAAAATGAGCGAGGTCAAAATGCAGGTGTTGTATCATATGTCAAATCAGGTCAGGTCAGGCGAAAGTGATCAGGTCAATGTAATGAGAGAGAGAGAGAGAGAGAGAGAGAGAGAGAGAGAGAGAGAGAGAGAGAGAGAGAGAGAGAGAGAGAGAGAGAGAGAGAGAGAGAGAGAGAGAGAGAGAGAGAGAGAGAGAGAGAGAGAGAGAGAGAGAGAGAGAGAGAGAGAGAGAGAGAGACTCAGAGAGCATTTCCTGACCCATAAGGTTTCACTTCATCCTATTTTCCGGTATGGCTTTTTAGCCGGAGGGTGGGGAGAGACTTCTACTTTACTGTCCTATTCTTCCACTATAAACTGTCCCTGTCTAGTAGTATTAAGGCCGGACCATCTAGTTGGAACCGCAAAGTCTGTGTGGTGTGAGTATCTGTGTAATTCCCTAATCCTATGACTTAAATTGCTTCAAAATCCGTGTGTCCAGGCATATTGGCTCGAACGTCCCTTGATTTTGGCCCTGTCACTCTTTCAACTCTGGGGGAGGCACTCGTTACAGTCAGTTCTGCCTTTTGTCTCCCTCATCCACATAAACAAAAATGTAACTGTGTAACTCTCTCTTGCTTTCGCTCTCTCTCTCTCTCTCTCTCTATTACATTAACCCGACCACTTTCTCCTGACCTGACCAGACTGTGACCTAAGATACTCACACACACACTCTCTCTCTCTCTCTTATTGTGTCGACCACTGTATAAACTAATATACAGGCTTTAGCCTAACTGTGTCATACTGCTAACATCATTTCATTTTTATTTTCAGGCATAAAATTGTGTTCTATTGCTAACATATTCTTTTTGTGATGTACAGGCATTAATTGTACCATATTGCTAACAAATATTTTGTGTTACTGTACTGTATACTGTTTTCCAGTTTTCTCACTAGGCTACATTAACCCTCTCCCACTTTTTTTTTCCAGTAAATTTTGTAACAAATTTCTAGTCCATTTGTGATTTTCAGGCTTTAACTGTGTCATACTGCTAACATCAATTTTTGTTTTATTTTCAGGCATAAATTGTGTTCTATTGCTAACATATTTTTTGTGATTTGCAGGCATATTAATTTTATCATATTGCTAACAAAATTTTGTGTGATTTTCAGGAATTAATTGTATCACATTGCTAACATACATTTTGTGTGATTTTCAGGCTTTAATTGTACCATTTTGCTAACATAAATTTGTGTGATTTTCAGGCATATTGTGATTATATCGTCATGGCGCCGCAACGAACCTGCACGAGTTGTTCCGGTAAATTTGGCCCTACCATGTTTGTTGATACTGATGTCCAAATTTGTAGATTTTGCCAGCTCCGAGAGAAGATTGCGGATGAATTGAATGCAGCTCACCGCAAGATCGATGCCCTGACTACGAAGCTTGAATCCCTTCAAGAATTTGCCACACTCAACGTAGGAGTGCCCTCGGCCCAAGAAACCACTACGATGTCAACCGCCATTCCAGTGCATACAGTACCGGTACCGGTACCCACTCCAGCAGCTACCTTAGATGTTGCAGATAATAATAATGACTCTACTCTCACTCCCCCCCAGGACAACTTTCAGTTAGTGAGAAACAATGTGTATCCCAGTACCAGTACCAGGAAGGTCATCCCGACAACATGCCAAAACCGCTTCAAAATTCTGGCTATTGACGAGGAAGAGGAAACGGAAGAAGTTCGGCTTGTGGGCGACTCCATGGTCCGTGGCCAACTAACCGAGTTCTGCGCCAGGGCACCCAGGACGAGAAAGCGATTCTGTATCCCAGGTGGCGGCGTGGACGACATTGTTGCGGCTGTGGAAGAGGGTTCCAGGCTCGCCCCCGCAAGCACTACGTACGTCATCCACGTTGGATCTAACGATGTCCAACGGACGCGGTCAGAGGAACTACTATGCAAGTACCGGCGGCTGATCAGGTCCTTCAAGGAAAAATCTAATAGAATCTTAATTTCAGGAATTGTTCCCCGGATTGATGTAGAAAACCGATTCTACAACATAGCTACCAGTACAAATCGCCGACTAGCCAAACTCTGCAGGGAGGAGGACATCGGCTTTGTCGACACGTGAGAATTTTTTTACTATGATAAATCTTTGTTTTCAGGAGATGGTGTACATCTCAATGAAGTAGGAGCTGCACGTCTTGGTTGTCTGCTGAACGATGCAGTCAAGGATTTCCGTTCAAAAAACGGGGTCAACCAGACCCCAGACAGGGTAGTGAAAGTCAAATACGAACTGAAAATTCAGACAATGCACAATCAGTAACATCCAACTCTAATACTCTTAAGGTGTTTTATGTAAATGCTCGTAGCATACGCATACATTTTCAGATCTAGAGGAAATCGTGTTTACAGAACATTATGATATAATCGGCATTACAGAATCTTGGTTAAATACGGAAGACAGAGACTTTTTAGCCGAATATACGCTTCCTGGTTATACAATGTTTGAGAAAAGTCGGATCAATAGAAATGGAGGACGAGTTCTGTTTTTTATAAAGGAAAGTCTTAATCCCGTCTTAATGTCAAAACCTCAAATTGCGAATATAGACATATCTTACGTACTATTAAATAATAAACGAGGAACTAAAATAACACTAGCTTTATTATACAGACCCCCATCTCAATCAGTGCAAACTGACAGTGAAATTTATGAACAAATTGCAGAAATAACTAACATACAAGATACCGTAATTCTTGGCGATATTCTTACTTCACACTCTGGACACGACCTCTATGCTAACTTGCAAGAGAGTTCACTTTTTCAATTTGTACAATCTCCGACCCGTGGTAATAATGTGCTTGACCTTGTACTCGCAACAAAAGAAGAATTAATAGAGAATTTGAATGTTGGTGATGAATTCAGTAACAGCGACCATCGTACGATAACTTTCACTTTAAAGTTTACTAGTAACAAATCAAATAGCAGCATTGAGAAAGTCCCTAATTTCAAGAAAGCAAATTTTCATAAACTTAAATCAAAGCTTAAAGAAACTGACTGGAGCTTTCTGACTAACAATAACGACATAAATACATCTTGGGAGTGTTTCACAACCACTTACCTAAAGGCAGTGCAAGACTGCATACCATCGAAAAACGGCGTCCAGGCCATAATGATAAGCCCAAATGGTGGAATAAAGATATTTCAGACTGTCTGCTTGCTAAAAAATTTGCTAATGATAGATTAAAATCCTCACAAAATGACGAAGAACGGGTGAAATTTGTAGAGCTACGACGCAAAGCCAAAAAGTTAATTAAGCAAAGTAAAAAGACCCTGGAGTTACATGTTGCGAATCAAAGTAAAACAAACCCGAAAGAATTCTATAGTTATATCAGAAAGAAAAAAGTAGTTACTTCAACTGTTGGACCGTTAGTCGATGAAAATGGAGAATACACCAAAGACGAAGTACAAATGAGTAATGCCCTCAATACCTTCTTTGCATCAGTTTTTACAACCGAAGACCTCAGTGATATCCCTACACCATCGCCGATTCAGATTGATAATTCAGATGTTCTAAGCAATATCACCGTTACAGAGAGAGAAGTATTGAATTGTTTAGATAAACTCAAGGTAAATAAAACGCCTGGACCTGATACAATCTCACCTAGAGTTCTAAAGGAAGCTAAAGATGAGCTCTCCAAACCACTGACATTGCTATTCAATGAATCCTTGCAGTCTGGAACTATGCCTGATCAGTGGAAGATAGCCAACGTAACACCGATATTAAAAAAAGGCAGCAAATCCCTACCCAGTAACTATCGTCCAATTAGCTTAACCTCAATTGTATGTAAAATGTTAGAAACGGTCATAAGAGACAGACTCGTAAATCACTTAGAGGCAAATAACTTACTTAAAGATACTCAACACGGCTTTCGTAAAAAACGTTCCTGTTTAACAAACCTCTTAGACTTCTTCCACGATATCCTCAACCTCTACGATGAGAGTAAAGCTGTAGATATTATATACCTTGATTTTCAAAAGGCCTTTGACAAAGTTCCCCACAAACGTTTACTGCTAAAACTAAAAGCGCATGGAATACAAGACGGTGTGTTGAAATGGATAGAAAATTGGCTCAGCGACAGAAAGCAAAGAGTAGTCATAAACGGTAAGGCATCTAAATGGACCAATGTAAGTAGCGGGGTACCCCAGGGATCGGTACTAGGACCAATTCTCTTTCTAATTTACATCAACAACATAGATGAGGGTCCCACCTGTACAATCTCAAAATTTGCTGACGATACAAAAATTGCAAATAGCGTACTCTCAAAAGAACAAGTTGACGATATGCAACACAATCTAGATAAATTGTCATGTTGGGCCCAAATTTGGCAAATGAGTTTCAATGCAGATAAATGTAAAGTACTACATATCGGATACCTAAATGAGAAAGCAAACTATTCGATGAATGGCACTCAGCTTAAGAATGTAAACAAAGAAACTGATCTGGGAGTAACAATATCGAGTAACCTAAAACCGAGTCAACAATGTTCAGAAGTTGTTAAGAAGGCAAACAAAATAATTGGCTTTATAGGCAGGTCATTTGAGCATAAATCCAAATTAGTTATCCTAACCCTTTACAATTCCTTAGTCCGCCCTCTTCTGGAATACTGCGTTCAATCCTGGTGCCCTTATTACCAAAAAGATATAAACAAGCTAGAACGAGTTCAACGTAGAGTTCCCAAAATGATACCTAGCCTAAAGAACAAACCATACGAAGAGCGTCTTAGAGAATTAAATCTATTTCCTTTAACCCAGTGCAGATTAAGAGGTGACTTAATTCAAGTGTTCAAAATCATCAAAGGCATCGACAATATGAACTGTAGTAAGTACTTCACTATCGACCAATCTAATTACACGCGGGGAAACGGTTGCAAAATTATTGGTAAATCTTTTAACTCACACGAATCTAAGAATTTCTTCTTCAATCGAGTTGTCAACTTGTGGAATGGGCTTCCCCGAGACGTTATAGACTGCATCACCATTGATTCATTTAAATTCCGCTTAGACAAATATCTCGCATCAAACCCGCGACTGACTGCGTTTGTAAATTAATAACTTTATTTTATCCCCCCCTCAGTTACTAACCCATCTGTCCCCTACTAACTTCCTAATCCTGCCACGGACATTAGTTCTAGGGCAGTAGTTCCCTTTCCAATGTTCCCTTACCCACTCTAAACCACTGTTTGGACACTTGATCCTCAGTGTTTTGGAGGACAAGCAGCCTAGAAGGGTCACTAGACCTGTTGTTGCTTGATTTCCTTTGTACTCCTTTGTACTTTGTACCCTTTGTACTCTCTCTCTCTCTATGTGAAAGGTTTGATAATATGAAAGGGAAGATGAAGATGGTAGTTATATAAGAATGGGAAAAAAGTCACCCAGGCATAGAGACAGGTTTGTTTATAAGAGATTGCAGTGAAAGTGAGAGAAAGAAGAGAGAGAGAGAGAGAGAGAACCAATCCTTATAATAAAAAAAAGTGATAAAAACAACAGAAATAATAGAAAATCAGAATAACCTAAATTAATTATATAGAAGATTTTGGCCATGTCACTCTTTCAACTACGGGGGAGGCACTCGCTATAGGCAGTTCTGCCTTTTGCCTCCCTCAATCACATAAAAAAAAAAAAAAAAAAAAAAAAAAAGAGAATTGGAAGAAAAAAATAAAAAACCTACCCCAAAAAATAATAATAATAATATATAATAAATAAATAAATAAATAGGCTAAAAATAAATAAAAATAAACCCTACCCAAACAAAAACCGTCTTAAAACAGTCGGCTGAATGGGGCCGAATGGATACAAGCCAGGGAAACAGAAAAGGAGAGAAAGAAAAACAAAAACGGCGACCCTCCCCTTAACCCTCTCACGACCATATGACGCAGAGGTTGCCAGATTAGCAGTTAGAAATAGAGTTCTCTCACTCTTATAATTACCTCTCCAAAATTAGTTTTCTGACCACAGCTAACTCAAGGACAACTGCAGAGGTTGAAGTAACTAAACTAAAGGTTTATAAATACCCCTGATGGTAACAAAGGCTTTAAAGTATCCCCAATAGGCTCAACACAGCTAACTCAAAGACAACTGCAGAGGTTGAAGTAACTAAACTAAAGGTTTATAAATACCCCTGATGGTAACAAAGGCTTTAAAGTATCCCCAATAGGCTCAACACAGCTAACTCAAAGACAACTGCAGAGGTTGAAGTAACTAAACTAAAGGTTTATAAATACCCCTGATGGTAACAAAGGCTTTAAAGTATCCCCAATAGGCTCAACACAGCTAACTCAAAGACAACTGCAGAGGTTGAAGTAACTAAACTAAAGGTTTATAAATACCCCTGATGGTAACAAAGGCTTTAAAGTATCCCCAATAGGCTCAACACAGCTAACTCAAAGACAACTGCAGAGGTTGAAGTAACTAAACTAAAGATTTATAAATACCCCTGATGGTAACAAAGGCTTTAAAGTATCCCCAATAGGCTCAACACAGCTAACTCAAAGACAACTGCAGAGGTTGAAGTAACTAAACTAAAGGTTTATAAATACCCCTGATGGTAACAAAGGCTTTAAAGTATCCCCAATAGGCTCAACACAGCTAACTCAAAGACAACTGCAGAGGTTGAAGTAACTAAACTAAAGGTTTATAAATACCCCTGATGGTAACAAAGGTTTTAAAGTATCCCCAATAGGCTCAACACAGCTAACTCAAAGACAACTGCAGAGGTTGAAGTAACTAAACTAAAGGTTTATAAATACCCCTGATGGTAACAAAGGCTTTAAAGTATCCCCAATAGGCTCAACACAGCTAACTCAAAGACAACTGCAGAGGTTGAAGTAACTAAACTAAAGGTTTATAAATACCCCTGATGGTAACAAAGGCTTTAAAGTATCCCCAATAGGCTCAACACAGCTAACTCAAAGACAACTGCAGAGGTTGAAGTAACTAAACTAAAGGTTTATAAATACCCCTGATGGTAACAAAGGCTTTAAAGTATCCCCAATAGGCTCAACACAGCTAACTCAAAGACAACTGCAGAGGTTGAAGTAACTAAACTAAAGGTTTATAAATACCCCTGATGGTAACAAAGGCTTTAAAGTATCCCCAATAGGCTCAACACAGCTAACTCAAAGACAACTGCAGAGGTTGAAGTAACTAAACTAAAGGTTTATAAATACCCCTGATGGTAACAAAGGCGTTAAAGTATCCCCAATAGGCTCAACACAGCTAACTCAAAGACAACTGCAGAGGTTGAAGTAACTAAACTAAAGGTTTATAAATACCCTGATGGTAACAAAGGCTTTAAAGTATCCCTAATAGGCTCAACACAGCTAACTCAAAGACAACTGCAGAGGTTGAAGTAACTAAACTAAAGGTTTATAAATACCCCTGATGGTAACAAAGGCTTTAACGTATCCCCAATAGGCTCAACACAGCTAACTCAAAGACAACTGCAGAGGTTGAAGTAACTAAACTAAAGGTTTATAAATACCCCTGATGGTAACAAAGGCTTTAAAGTATCCCCAATAGGCTCAACACAGCTAACTCAAAGACAACTGCAGAGGTTGAAGTAACTAAACTAAAGGTTTATAAATACCCCTGATGGTAACAAAGGCTTTAAAGTATCCCCAATAGGCTCAACACAGCTAACTCAAAGACAACTGCAGAGGTTGAAGTAACTAAACTAAAGGTTTATAAATACCCCTGATGGTAACAAAGGCTTTAAAGTATCCCCAATAGGCTCAACACAGCTAACTCAAAGACAACTGCAGAGGTTGAAGTAACTAAACTAAAGGTTTATAAATACCCCTGATGGTAACAAAGGCTTTAAAGTATCCCCAATAGGCTCACACAGCTAACTCAAAGACAACTGCAGAGGTTGAAGTAACTAAACTAAAGGTTTATAAATACCCCTGATGGTAACAAAGGCTTTAAAGTATCCCCAATAGGCTCAACACAGCTAACTCAAAGACAACTGCAGAGGTTGAAGTAACTAAACTAAAGGTTTATAAATACCCCTGATGGTAACAAAGGCTTTAAAGTATCCCCAATAGGCTCAACACAGCTAACTCAAAGACAACTGCAGAGGTTGAAGTAACTAAACTAAAGGTTTATAAATACCCCTGATGGTAACAAAGGCTTTAAAGTATCCCCAATAGGCTCAACACAGCTAACTCAAAGACAACTGCAGAGGTTGAAGAAACTAAACTAAAGGTTTATAAATACCCCTGATGGTAACAAAGGCTTTAAAGTATCCCCAATAGGCTCAACACAGCTAACTCAAAGACAACTGCAGAGGTTGAAGTAACTAAACTAAAGGTTTATAAATACCCCTGATGGTAACAAAAGGCGTTAAAGTATCCCCAATAGGCTCAACACAGCTAACTCAAAGACAACTGCAGAGGTTGAAGTAACTAAACTAAAGGTTTATAAATACCCCTGATGGTAACAAAGGCTTTAAAGTATCCCTAATAGGCTCAACACAGCTAACTCAACGACAACTGCAGAGGTTGAAGTAACTAAACTAAAGGTTTATAAATACCCCTGATGGTAACAAAGGCTTTAAAGTATCCCCAATAGGCTCAACACAGCTAACTCAAAGACAACTGCAGAGGTTGAAGTAACTAAACTAAAGGTTTATAAATACCCCTGATGGTAACAAAGGCTTTAAAGTATCCCCAATAGGCTCAACACAGCTAACTCAAAGACAACTGCAGAGGTTGAAGTAACTAAACTAAAGGTTT
>CM064501.1:46333709-46336209 GCA_032716605.1 Paralithodes platypus
CACTCGTCCTTCCCGACGCGCCTTCACCATTATGCCAACCAGAGGGGCTTAGAGACCTCTACTCAACGCCATTCGACAGAGGAAGGTTTGTGGAACATTATTCTTTTTTATTCACAATATTACATGACATATTCATTGGACTTACAGAGCTAGTTAACATAGGCCAAAGATCGTCAAAACACACCCAGGCCCCTACCCTGAGCACAGTCGCAAGCCTATAGACCCCCGGGAGGGCTGGAGCGTTTAATAAACCCCCGGTATCGCTACTACCCAGGGAATGAGAGAGAGACGAGAGCGATTAAATAGTGAAACATAATAAGGGAGGGTTAACTGCTAACATGGAAGAACTGCATTGGTATAACGGGATAGTAGAAAGTTATATATCCCAAGAGGACGAGGAGACACTGCAACTAATTGAAGGTAAAGTGATCAGGACCCTCACTTCATTGGCGGTACCACCAAACCTATCATTTACTTCTTCGGAGAGAGAGATAGAGAGAGAGAGCAGCAACAATTGCAATGAAGGGTACATGTAGACTCTCCCTCATTGCGAGACCAGGAATAGGTATAATTTACTGCTGGTGAGGAGAGAGAGCAGAGAGAGCTGCAGAAGTGAGAGAGAGAGGAGCAGCAGACAACAGAATTGAAGGAGGGGTACATGTAGACTCTCAGTCATTGGAGACCAGGAAGGGCTATAATTTACTGACTGGTGAGGCAGAGTAGAGAGAGACGAGAGTGAGAGAGACGAGAGCGCATCAGCCAAGCACCAAGGAATGGTATAATTTACTGCTGGTGGATAAGTGTTTTTTAATTACCTCATGATGGCTGTTTCCAAATCAGATTTAATCCTTTGGCCAATGCAAGATGACTGCCTTTCTACCACTTTGTTTACCCGCCCCTATTAACTTGACAATTGTAGTCCAACTCAAAATGACCAAAGGAAATCTATTAGACCTTATGATGTCACCATATACGGTACCCTAATTTGTTCCATAAGCCTGAATGAAATCATATTACTAAATTATAGACCACATAATTAAAAGCATAGACTGTAACTTAGCCCGTGTGTATCAGATATAAGGCAGCAAGTTATTAACGTAAACTATATGATGCACCTGTAAACATATACCACATAATAACGCCCATAGGCTCTACACCTTAGCCCGCGCGTATCAGATATAACGGCCAGCAAGTTATTAACGATAAACTATATGATGTGTAAACATATACCACATAATAAAGCAGTAGGCCCCTCTAACTTAGCCCGGCTTATCAGCTATAAGGCTAGCAAGTTATTAACGCCCTAAACTATATGATGTGTAAACAATCTATACCACATAATAAGCATAGGCTCTAACTTAGCCCGGCGTCGTATCAGATATAAGGAGACCAGCAAGTTATTAACGATAAACTATAATGAATGTGCTAAACATATACCACATAAAAAAGCATATGGCTCTCTAACTTAGCCCGGCGTTACGTAATCAGATATAAGGCAGCAAGTTATTAACGTAAACTATATGATGTATGTACAACATATACCACATAATAAAGCATAGGCCCTCTAACTTAGCCCACGAGGCGTTCATCAGATATAAGGCACAGCAAGATTATTAACGTAAACTATAGGATTGTGTAAACATATACCACATAATAAAGCATCAGGCTCTAACTTAGCCCGGCCGATATCAGATATAAGGCAGCAAGTTCATTAACGTAAACTATATGATGTGACCTAAACATATAACCAGAACATAATAAAGCCCATAGCGCCCTCTAACTTAGAAATCCCGGTGTATCAGATATAAGGACAGCCAAGTTGTTCATTAACGTAAACTATATGATGTTCTAAACATTAAACATTATACCACATAATAAAGCCATAGGCTCTAACTTAGCCCGGCGTATCAGATATAAGGCATGACCAAGCTTATTAACGCTAAACTAAGATGATGTGTAAACATATCACCAGCCCGTACAGTAGATATGACCCAGAAAGAGTTTTAAGTCACATTCTGAAATATGGCCATCGTAAAATATGCATTAGCTTCGGCACTTGCCAGTATATCATGTTTGATTGAGTACCGTATGTTTGAAATGTTGCCCCGTATTACCGGTAAATATGAAGATAATACACAAACGATTATCCCACATCTCTCTCTATCTCTACTCATACTTCCTTCACACATGATGCGTATTGGTTTGTTTTAAGGTTTGTGAACGGCCTTTATACGGCACTCATAATCATCTATATCCTCTCTCTCTCGCCGCTCTCTCTCTCCTCTCTCTCTCTGCCTCTCTCTCTCTCTCATACTTCCTTCACATGATGGTAATTAGAGTTGTTTGTTTGGTTTGTGAAAGCCCTTTATACGGCATGATAGGTCAGCCCTCTCTCGCTCCAGTCTCTATTCTCTCTACGCTCTAACCGTGACCGCACAACACACACACACTAGGGTAATATTAGCTTAATTATCGATTGCCGTATTGGATTTCAGCGAAA